>JAOSBO010226857.1:0-14415 GCA_027563915.1 Erythroxylum rotundifolium | reverse complement strand
TACATCATTTACATAAAAAAGTAAAATAACGTAATGTACTTTAGAGTTCATTATTTCGTAACACACATTTTTTTGACATTGCAGTAACTGAAATAACAAATTGTGAGAGTTGTGGATGCGATATCTACATGCTTAGAGAGATATTCTTCACCCTCCAGGGAAGCCAGAGGATAGCACAAAAAGTAAATAAATTTTAGTGATAGAAAATAAAAATTTTTTGTTGAAAAAAAAATTTGACGATGGAAATTACCAATATAAAGAGTTATCAGATAAACAAACGCAGGTAAATTTTAGTGATGAAATAAGGAATCTATCGGTGAATTTAGAGATGAAATGTTATATATTTGTCAGCAAATTTAGCGACAAAATTTTTATATTTTTGTCAATAATATCTTATAAATTTACCAACGGATTTACAATATTTTGTTGCTAAATTTGCGACAGATTCTTAATATCAGTCGGTGAATTTACCAACGATAAATTGTAAACCTGTTGCTAAATTAGGACATATATTATTTCGTCGATAAATTTACCAACAAAAGGCATTATCCGTTGCAAAATTTTATCAACGAATATTGTAATTTTGTCGGGAAATATAGCTATGATAAATTTCAACCGTCATTTCTCACTTCCTACTCGAGTTTTCTGTTGATAATGTTTTGATTTTTTTTGTACATGTAATTTCTGTAAATAATATAAAGTTGATTAATAAATATAAAGTAAACATTATTCTGATTGGTAATATAATAAAAATATTATAATGTGCACGAATAAGTGTCTTGAAAATAACTGTAAATTAAGAATTCATACAAAAACTAAAGAGTAGTAGACTATCAAATACATTCACTTATCTAGAAGTTATGCAGGCGGTGAAAGTGGATACTTTGACTGTTGCGATGACGTCTTCTCCCTCCCCTTAACTCATCTACCTTATTACGAAGCTGGGTTATACACTCCATCAACCTCTCTACTATGTTCTCAAGCTAAATGACTCTCTCATTTCATGCGGACCTCTTACTAGAGCCAATTATAGAGGATGTGAAGGATTGCGAATAGCATGTGTTTGCAAATGAACATAAGCTGAACATTCTTCCATGACGGCCCCTACCACCCACTGCATCAAGATATGTCTGACTCTCATCAACAGTTTCAAAGTTTTGAGACTGTTGTTCAATACTTTTTTGTATTTGGTCTTACCACTATAATTGTTTGTATTAATAAGTGATAATTTTTAAGAATTAATATTTAAATATATATTTTACGTTCGTGAATTTGTATGCATTAGGTGTTGACTAAGGTCACACCATCATATTTCTTAGTGTGAGTGTGCAAAAAAAGTTGGCATGGTGTAGGTTTCCTACTCATAGACTTTTCCTGCATCAGAATAAATTGTTATAAGTGAATTACACTTTACAAAAATTTTAGTAGATTTTCCTCTATTTTTATGATATTTACCCATGGTCAGACAAAAAAATTAACTAAAAAATACAATCATTAATGGCACCAGACATTGATAACATCATTATTCTCCATAATACACATATATTTTCCTTCTAAATTTCATACATCAAATTACATTGAAATCAAATTTTATACATTAAAGTACAAAAATCAGAATATAAGTTTAAAGTTTTGGTACTTACAAGTTAAAATGCATGTTCTTGGTGGGTCAAAGATCCTCCAGTTTATATGGGTAGACTCTCTCCATCAGGTTCTCCACGTTTGCTGGCAGAATTGCGCTCTGAAATGGACATTGCCTCAGGTGATGCCCAATATTGTTACCAACGACTTCATATTTCTTCAGATGTATATGGTAGTTGTACACCATTCTTATGTATCGAACTAAGAAAGTCTTTATAACGTTTAAGAGCTCGCCGCCCTATACATTATAAATTACATCATCATAAAAAAATTCTTTCTAAAAAAGAGAAGAACATATTATAAGTACTTATAAACGATAACATTTATTTAATTGACGTATAAAATTAGACAAAATAAAATTAAAGAATACTTTTTTTTTGTATCTCAAACTCCTAATAATAAAAATCTTTTGTCATCTGAGAGACATTCTTCTATGTATAACCCTCAAGATCTATTCTCTCCTTGAACTAGGATGAGATATTTCTGGAGCACGTTCCAAACAGAACCAACCTAATATATAATCATTTTTAGATCATTTTCAAATTAAAACATATAACTTAATTATAAACCTATGGTGTTATCATGCATGAATTACAAAATTTTTAGAACTTCACTCACATATTATTGATAATTGTTGTGATGTATGTTCTTCCATCAACTCCTTCAGCTTTAGGCAGAAGGCTGCCTCTGTCAGCTGCAACGTTTATCCTTGACAACTTTGTTGGTGTAGGGGTGGTGGATGGTATAGTAAGGTTGTTGGATGGTGTAGCAATAGGTACATAAGGTGATTGTACAGGGATTGTAAGTCAGGAAGGTGATGCCTCATCTGGATGTGAAGTAGTTAGATGTACATCACCTAATTCTATAGCATCTGTAGAATGTGATGCTTCACTTGGAAAACGTGGTAACCTGAACCTTGGCCGTAACAAATCCTATTTTCTCTTTTGTGACATATTTTTAATGTAAAATTCATATTTTATTGAACATTCTAGTAATAAAACAATATAAATTATGCAAAAATAACATTATATTGTTTATTAGATTTATTCATATAATATTCTAGTACAAACACAAATTAATTTCTGTCTTCACTTAATTGTAAATCAAAATCATCATCATCTTTTTTTTTTCTGAAAAATTAAAATCAACTCAGTTTCTTCTTTAGATTTCTCACCCTCCTCTTTCTCTTCAGATGAAATTTTTAAAAAATAAATTATTTGAATCATTCAAAGATTCATTCTCATCATATGTTACACAATACATTTATTTCATAAACATCTTCCTGAAATGCTTCACTTTCAATTCTCTTATTTTCTCGTTTTCCATGTAATTAAAAAACACCTCGAGGTTTACTTTGCAAATGGCCAACCAATCTGACTTATCTGGTTGTAACCTAGGGAAAGGGACATAATACACCTCCATCATTTGCGTCACCAATACGAAAGATTCAAATTGTCTAAATCTTCTTCACTGGTTGATTTCAACTAGATTCTATCGACTTTGCACTTTTGTTCCAACATTAAGAGTTAGATTAAACCAGTCACACTTAAATATCACACTTTGTTATACTGAAAATGTAAGGTACTCAATTTCAAATATCTCAATAATTTTACCATAGAAGTCCATCAATTCTCCCTGTATGCAAACTCCATTATTTATTGTTGTCATGCTATGACCATGGTATTCTGTGTAAAATTTGTATGCATTAACAAAACACACCAGATAGGATTTAACAATTCGTAAAGGTTCTTTCGCAAAATAACATATGAACTTGTTTTCTAGTGGATTTTCTGAGGCCTATACCAATTTTTTAAATATTAAATAGTATAATGTCATTTAAACACTTTGATCTGATAATTCAACCCTTTCAATTATTTCAGCTGAAAGCTTACATATTTCTTAAACCATTAAGGAAAGTGTCTTCGAATTTCTTTATTGATATCATCCTATGTGCTTTCAGGCATTAGCTTGCATAACCATTCCTTGTATAATCTAAACGCATTATTATTTATTTTGGTTGTGAACAACACTAACTTCGAATAAACTTAGAGAGCTTGTTCTAAGTTTTTCGATAATTAGGGTTAATTAACAAGCTCTTCTTAATTAAATACAACCTAATAAAAAAACAAAATTAACAGAGCTTGTTGTTAATTCACAATCAATAGTCTTGAGAGGGGTGTAAAGGCGATAATTCAATGACATATGCAAAATTGTGATTATGCCGAGATTAAACAAAAGAAATAAATTTAAACTTATTCATCAATTTTATCACTTTACTGTTGTTCAATTTAACTTATTTTTATAAATTCAATTTTACTTTGCTTTCTAATTTGCTTCAAACCAAAACCTCCCTTTTTTATTTATATAGATAATTTAGGAAAGTAACTGGAATTAATCTATGTGAGATCGACCTAGACTTACCGTTATCTATAGTTTGAGTCTAGTTATCTAGGTAGCATTACGATGTGGGATCAATTTTGGTGTCGTTGTTGAGGATTAATATCCTTTACTTTTCTGAATTTGTTTGTTTTGTTATTTTCATTTTTTCTTTTTATTTTCGATTAACTTCTTTTCTTATTTGGTTAGTTACGGTGTATAATACGATCTTTTCACATTGGTAAATTGAAAATTGATCCAGAACCTGAAAGAACGTTACGCAGAGTGAGAAGACAAGTTGTATAAAGTTCCAAGGATCCATCATCATTTGATAGAAAACTCAACTCTTCACCAGGAATTCAAATGGCTTTAGATTTACTT
Source organism: Erythroxylum rotundifolium (assembly GCA_027563915.1). Classification (NCBI taxonomy): domain Eukaryota; kingdom Viridiplantae; phylum Streptophyta; class Magnoliopsida; order Malpighiales; family Erythroxylaceae; genus Erythroxylum; species Erythroxylum rotundifolium. The sequence goes on along the minus strand of JAOSBO010226857.1, from coordinate 10,017 downwards.
TCTGATTCTTCTAGGGGTTCCATTTCTGATATTGCTTCTAACATGGCTGAGCAAAATAATGATCGTACTCTTAAATAATTGGCTGCCCCTGATTTTATCATCAACCATTATGCATTGATTTTCCTACTATTGATGCTGCTTTTGAGCTTAAATATGGTCTAATTCATCTTTTGCCTACTTTTCGTGGTATACTAAGTGAAGATCCTCACAAGCATCTTAAGGAGTTCCACATGGTTTATTTAAGCATGAAGCCCGCCAGGGTATAAGAAGAGCATATTAAGTTGAGGGCATTTCCATTCTCGTTGGGGGACACTGCGAAGGATTGGCTTTATTACTTGCCCTCTGGATTAATTACCAATAGGTATGAGATGCAAAGATTGTTGATGGAAAAATACTTTCTTACATCTCGAGCTACAAATATTCAAAAGAAGATCTGTGCAGTTCGATAACATCATAAGGAAACATTATATGAGTATTGGAAGCATTTCAAGAGGTTATGTTCTAGCTGCCCGTATCATCAAATCAATAAGTAGCTCTTGATCTAGTATTTCTATGAGGATTTTTTCCATAAGAACGAATTATGGTAGATGTAGCTAGCGGCTATGAACTAGTGGACAAGGCACCTGTTGAAGCCATGCTAACTACCAACAATTTAGTATTCGAGAGGAACCCTACCCATTGAAGGTTAATGAAGCTAGTACTACTACATTGGAGCAACAAATAGTTGGGTTGACATCTTTGGTTAGGCAAATGGTTGCAAGTGGTGCTCAACAAGTCAATGTATGTGGAATTTGCACAATAACAGGACATCCCACTGATATTTGTCCAACCTTGTAGGAGACTTCAACGGAACAAGTGAATGCTTTTGGAAGCTTTTCGGGTCAACCACAAAGGAATCCTAGCTACCCATATGCATATAACTTATGATGGAATAATGCACCTTTCAACACCTATAGGTAGCAAGGATAACAACAAGTTTCTTATCAATAACCATATCAAAGACAAGCTCAACCATCAAATTCAGGACCTTTACTGGAAGAAATGATGAAAACATGGACTCAAAATACCACTCAGCTCCAAAATAATGTCATACAATTCCAACAAAAAACAAAAGCTAGCATTCAAAATATGGAGAATCAACTGAGTCATGCAGCTACTTCGGTGAGCTGATTAGAAAATCAGAATTTGGGTAAGCTTCCTTCTCAAACTATTGTGAACCTAAAAGAGAATGCAAGTGTTATCACCTTGAGAAGTGGTAGAGAAATGGAGGCACCATATAAGACTCTTGGTATTGGTGATGAGGAAGAATTTAAAAATGAACTTGAAGTGCCTCCAAAAGTGGCAGAAACAAGAACTCAATTAAATTCTAAATCTCTTGTGATTAAAAATTTTACTAAGACTTTACCTCCTTCTCTTAGCAGATTTGCTAAATCGAAGAAAAAAGAGCAAGATAGGGAGATTTTGGAGATATTTAAAAAGGTAGAGGTGAACATACCTTTAATTGATGTCATTAAGCAAGTTCCTTGATACCCCAAATTTCTCAAGGAGTTATACACTTCTAAGAGGAAATTGAGGGGAGAAGAGAAAGTAAGTATGGGACAGAACATGTTTGTAGTCATTTAAAGAAAGTTTCGCCCAAAGTGTAAGGATCTAGGTACATTCACAATTCCTTGCAAAATTAGTGATACTAGATTTGAAAGGGCAATTTTAGATCTAGGAACTTCAATAAATGTCATGCTGTATTCCATTTATACTTCATTGAATTTGTGATCGTTGAAAGAAACACGAGTTATAATTCAATTGGTTAACATATCTAATGCTTATCTGGAAATAATTTTAGTGGATGTTTTAGTGTAGGTTAACGCACTGGTTTTGCCAGTTGGCTTTTATGTGTTGAATATGGAGGGAGACCCTTTGTCTAATTCTGCACCAATCCTTCTGGGTCGACTATTTATAAAGACATAAAAGACGACGATCGATGAGAGTGCAGGAACATTGACAATAGAGTTTGACAGTGAAATTGTTTATTTTTATATTTTTGAAGCTATGAGGTATCCTAGTGATATTTATTATGTACTATCAATTGATGTCATTAATTCTTTGTCTCAAGAAATTTTTAATATGGATGGTATAGATGAGTTAGAAATCATTCTTTGCATGAGTTTAATGGAACATTTTGAAAAATTATAAAATGAAACGGAAGAAATTGTGCTAGCATTGCAATCAATGCAAACAATACCAAAAGGGTACGTATTTTAAAATATTGAGCTACCAATATCTAATATGAAATCTTTACCTTCGATTGTGTAGGCACCTACAATTGAATTGAAGTAATTATTGGAGCACTTGAAATATAAGTTTTTGGGAGAAGGAGAAAGACTTCCCGTAATTATAGCAAGGAACTTAACCAAGCTTTAAGAGGAAAAGTTCATTCGATTGCTTAAGGACTACATCATAGTTATAGGGTGGACTATAGCTGACATCAAAGATATTAACCCTTCAACATTTATGCATCGAATCTTGTTGGAAGAAGGATCCAAATCATCAAGAGAAACAGAAAGAAGGTTGAATCCCCAATGATGGAAGTGGTAAAGATGGAGATCTTAAAGTTCCTTGATGTAAGTATAATCTATCCAATTTTAGATAGTAAATGAGTGAATCCAGTCCAAGTAGTTTAAAAGAAAACTGAGATTACAGTGGTGAAGAATAAGAATAATGAGTTTATAGCTACAAGAATTCAAAATGGATGGTGAGTGTTCATCGATTACAAGAAGTTGAATGCTATTAGATGCAACGATCTCACTATTGTTTTCTAGTAAGGTATTCGAAATATAATCAAATCGTGATAGCTATAAAGGATCAGGAGAAAACAACCATCACATGCCTTTTTGGCACATTTACCTACAAAAGGATGCCGTTTGGACCTTGCAATGACCCAGCTATCTTTCAAAAATGCATGGTAAGTATTTTCTATGAGTATGTTGAACACATTATTGAGGTCTTTATGGATGATTTTACTGTCTATAGGGATTCATTGGATGGATGCTTGGATAATCTAAATTGTGTACTTAAATGTTGCATCCAAACAAATCTTGTTCTCAATTCTGAAAAATGTCATTTTATAGTTGAACAAGGAATAGTTTTGGGACATGTAATCCCATCTAAAGGAATTAAGGTCGATAAAGCTAAGATAGAAATTGAACAAGACTTACCCTACCCCATGAACGTGAGGGAGATTTGTTCTTTCCTTAGCCAAGTGGGTTTTTATTGCAGGTTTATCGATGAATTCATTAAGATCTCAAAAAAATTCTACCATTTGTTACAAAAGGATGTACCCTTTGAGTTTGATGAGGGATACAAGGAAGCATTTGACAAGTTGAAAGAAAATTTGACTTCAACACTGATTATTCAACTACCTAACTGGAGTCAACCATTTGAGACTATGTATGATGCAAGCAATTTTGTTGTGGGTGTCATCCTTGGTCAAAATGTGGAAAGATGACTCATTCTATTTAATACACTTCTTGAACACTCAGTCCAGCACAATGTAAATATTCCACCACTGAAAAGGAGCTTTTAGCTATTATGTTTGCTTTGGATAAATTTAGACCATACTTGCCAGGTTCTAAAGTGATTTTATATTCTAATCATGCAACATTAAGGTAACTTTTATAAGAAAGAAGTGAAGCCAATGCTTATTAGATGGTTTCTCGTACTCTAAGAATTTGATTTGCAAATCAAAGATAAGAGGTGTAGAGAATTCAGTAATGGATCACTTAAGTAGAGTGGTGAAGGAGGAGGATTCAGTACCATTGCAAGAATTATTTCCAGATGAGCAATTACTAACACTTCAATGTAAGATTCCTTGGTATGTTGATATCGTGAACTATCTAATGAAGCATGAGATACTTATTAATTTGAGTAAGGCTAAACAGAATAGGATAAAGAGTGAGTCAAAATATTATATTTGGGATAATCCTTAATTGTGGAAGTGTTGCTCTGATTAGGAGATTAAGAGATGTGTGCCTGAATATGAATATGAATCACTTTTGAAATTTTTCCATTTGTATGCTTATATTGGTCATTTTGGGCCTAATAGAACTACTGGAAAATTCTTAAATGTGGTTTTTATTGGACAAATATTTTTCAAGACTCCTATATGTTTTGTAAAGCATGTGAATAATGTTTGAAATATGGTAATTTATCCCATAGAAATCAAATGCCTTTTATCTCTAATAATTGCACGTGAAATTTTTAATATATGGGGCATCAATTTTATGGGAGCACTTCCTTCTTCTTTCGGTTTTGTTTATATTTTTTTAGTTATGGATTATGTTTCTAGATGGGTGGAAGCTAAAGCTACTAGGATTGACGATTCTAAGGTTGTTGTAGAAATTGTTAAGTCTAACATTTTTTTCTAGGTTTGGAACACAGCGAGCATTGATTAGTGGCAGGAGTACTCATTTTTGCAACCGATTAGTGAAAAATCTTTTCTAAAAGTACCATATCACTCATAATGTCTCTATAGCCTATCATCCACAGACAAACGGGCAAGCAGAGGTGTCAATTAGAGAAATCAAGTCCATCCTTAAGAAAATGGTGAGCCCAAATTGTAATGATTGGAGTCAGTGACTTGATGATACTCTTTGGGCATATAGGAATGTATACAAGACATTAATTGGCATGTCTCCACACCAATTAACATGTCTCCATACTGACTGATTTACATAAAGTCGTGTGATCTTCTAATAGAAATTGAGCACAAAGCCTTTTGGGCCATTAAGCAATGCAATATGAAGATGGATATGGTGAGTGAACAAAGGAAACTGTAACTGCAACTATAAGAATTGGAAGAGCTTAGACTTGAATCTTATGAGAATGCAAAAATTTACAACGAAAAGATAAAACAATTTCGTGATAAGATGATTGTTAGGAAGAATTTTATGGTTGGACAAAAAGTTCTTCTCTACCATTCACGACTTAAGCTTTTTCCAAGTAAATTACATTCCCGTTGGATTGGACCTTTGTTGTTACTAATGTGTTTCCACATGGTGCAATTGAAATTTAAAGCTAACAGACAAATAAGAATTTCAAAGACAATGTTCATTGATTGAAACCCTCTTATAAAGGATTCCAAGGGGTGGATGTGGAAGTAACAGGTAAAAAAATCCTCGTTATGAAGAATAAGCAATGTGGAGTCGAGGCTAACGATAATAAACAAATGCATTGCTTAGGAAGAAACCCAAAGAAAGTTTAATTATGTCTTTTTACATTTTCATAATTGTTATTTTTCTTAAATGCTCTATTACTTACATTTGATTTTACGTTGAGGACAATGTAACACAAAAGCGCAGGTAATGCCAGTTGGTGGCACAAAGCAAAGGCTTTTGGTAGAAGAAAAGCTACTTAAGGGGGATCCCTGAGTTTTAAGTGTGGGTGTGGAGATTTTAGTTTTTATGCACGTTTTAAGCCTAATTGTTGCTTATGTAGCTTTTTAGGGGTTTTCAAAATCAAACAAACAAAATCAAAACTTTTATTACTTTCTACTACTTTTATGATTATTTAGTCATAATTAGAGTTTGAATTGACCAGAAAATTCATGACAACCTTAACATGTACTTTTTCTCATGTGATTAGTTAATGTGCAGTATCCTTAGAAGAGCATTGACTAGTGATAAACAAAAACTAGTAAGGTTTTGGGTTGTATTAGATTGGCATATCTATATCAGTTTCATTGTCTTTTGTTATGTGTGAACTTCAGGACGTATACATTCTTACTTTGCATTGATTTTTTATTCAAGATCAAATTTTTATCATGCATTTTTATGAAATGATTAGGCATTCTTTGTTGATTACGAGCTACATTAGCTAAATAGCTTAGCCGTTTATGTGAATTTTCCTTTGATAACCCCCTTTAAGCTTTATTAGCCTTTTCTTTTGTATAAACCATATTACATTCACGTAACCAAATGCCCTACCTAAGCCTCAAAGCTAGTGGAACATTTGCTAATTCCTGATGAATATGCTTGGACGAAAGCCTAAGTGTGGGGGTATGTATACATGTGGGTTAGTTATAGTTGTTAAAATTCCATGTTATGAATCCTGTGCTGATGTAGCTTCTATCACTTTTATATTCATAAAAGAAAAGGAAAGAAAAATGTGAGTTTGAATAAAAGTTGTAAGGAGGAAATACAATCGTTGTGACAAGTTGTTAATTAATACTTTTTCCTGCTTAAGTTATATTGATTAAGTGTTTGAATATATTGCATATGAGGCAAATATTGTCTTGGATGGAGCAATTTTTGTGTTATGTTCATGTCGCTTATAGTGTGAGAGCTGAATTGAGTTGTGAGACATAGTTGTTGCATTCTTTATGGTTGGCAGTACCTAGTTTTGAATGAAATTTAACTTGTGTGTTTGATATCTCATTGAGTTCTACTTTTTCTTCACTAGCTTGATGGCTTATATACTACATCACCCAAAAAACTTCTTACCTTACCTGTACCCACATTACAACCCTAGATAAGTCCTTTGATTCATGATTATGCAAGTGACTTTTAATGGTGGAGCAATGAAATGATATGCAAAGTTATGGATTGTTGAGATTATGAATGGTGTTTGAGCGTACCCATAGGAATATCTCGTTTAAACACCTTTTATCCAAGTCTACCTCTAGATTACTCAGTTTTTAAGGATGATGAATGTTAATTAATCATGAGTAGAAGCCTTGAATGTTGAGTTAGTGATATAGGTTTTAAAAGTCATTCATCTTTATTTATGATTATCTGCTCTTAGGAAACATCGAAAATTAGTAAGAATTTTGGTTTTTGATTTTGATTTTGACTATTTGCCCGAGGGCGGTCAAAAGCTAAGTGTGGGAAAATTTGATATGTGTTTAAATGTTGATTCATTTGATGTACTACACTTAGTGATTAATGACTTAAAAATGCTTAGGATACTCACTTTGACTCATATTTGATTTTAGTTACAGTTAGGAAGTGAAGGAGTTAAAGTGACTCGAAAGCATATGCATTAAGTCCCCTTCTCAATGTTGACACTCACTTGTCCTCGTGGAATAAAAAGGAGAAAATTAGAGAAAAGAAGAGAAGACTTAGAGAAGGTTGGAGGAAGAACCCAGTGCCACGATGATAGACGAATGGTATAGTGCCACGTTCGTGGCATAATTGGCCACGATCATGAAAAAAACTTATTGCACAGGCCATGATACAGAAGCTTGTCATACATGCCCATGATCGTGGCTTGCATAACAATAGCTCAGGGACTACTTTCGAACTCAACTTAAAGAGGGTTATTTTAGACTAATTAGAATGAACTATAAAAAGAAAAGAATGAAACCCTAAAAAGGGGCTTCCATTCTGCATTCCTCTTCATTTCTCTTCAGTTTTTAATGGAGATAGAAGCTTTCTTTGAGGATTCTTGGACATGGAAGAAGGGAATGGGAGGTTAAACTACTACCCGACACTAGTTTAAATGGTCAATTGAGGCTGACGAGCACATTAAGCATATCGTTGTTATAACATTTTCTTTCCTTTTTTTTGGATTGTTTATGTTATCTTGTATAGATTGTTTGGGTATTGTATGAGAATTATTTTAATGCTCTATTGAGTCATTTTTCATAGTTGTATTGAAGGTCATATGTGGTAACGAACGGTATTAAATTATTAGGGATAATGTAGTATAAGTAAATAGCCCAAACTTGTTTGATTATTGCTTAGATTGGTTCATTTTTCTCACTTATAAAGCAATTTTCTAGATAAAATTAAAGAGCTTGTTCCAGGTTTTTCGTTAGTTAGGGTTAATTAATGAGCTCTTCTTAATTAACTACAACCTAAAGAATAATTGAAATTAACAAAGCTTGTTATTAACTCACAATAGCCTTGTGGGAGGTGTAAAGGCGATAATTCAATAACATATGTAAACTGTGCTCACAATAGCCTTATGGGAGGTGTAAAGGCGATAATTCAATAACATATGTAAACTATGCTTAGGCCAAGATTAAACCAATCATGTTTTAGTTATACAGATAATTTAAGAAAGTGACTGAAATTAATCACTATGGGATCGACCTAGATTTATTACTATCTATAGTTTTAGTCTAGTTATTTTGGTAGTGTTACAACATGTGACCATAATTGGTCGGAGACTTATAGGAAGATTGAAGTTTTATATGATTCATGTTTTTAAAGTTTTATCTTAGTTTCTCTCTATATTATGGGTTGTACGAGTTTGAGCAATATGCTTTCATATGGTTTATGTGAGGGGGAGATTGATTAGGTTTGATTATGATTCATTGAATGCATTTTTAAAGGCTTATGAATTTTATTAGTCGTATGCAGATGACTTAAATGTGAATAATAATATGTTAGCTAGTGTTTTGACTGGTGGTAAATTGTCATCTTGACATGCTTATGATTCTTCAGCTGCACCTGCTGCTGATTTTTATGATTCTTTATCGCTGAGATTGATTACATTGAAGGCATTCTTTGTTTTAACATTGTTTTGTCCCAAGGGGGAGATAATATGATTGTTTTTTGTGTTTGTTCAATTTAGGAGAGATTTTAAGGTATCTCTAGGACTATTTGTAACAGCCCAAACCACCTTCCCATAGATATTGTCTGTTGAGCTTTAGGCCCAGCCCAAACCCTCACGGTTTTGCTCTTCCTAGCCTAACTAGGAAAATGTGTCTATAGGGGAGAGGTGTCTATACCCTTATAAGGCATACTTCGTTCTCCTCTCCAACCGATGTGGAATTTCACACTATCTATCCCCTTAGGGCCCACCCCTCTTTAAGGCCCAGTATAACACCGGACTCTTTGAGCTTTTAGTATGGTGCCATATTTGGAGATATTGCTGAACATTAATATCTACGTGGTTGTAATGAGTTCAAAAATGTATTTGAATCCTTTTAGTACGTATGCCAATGATATAAAATGTTATATACCCTTACATAAACTTAGAGTTTATCGATATGCGAAATCTTAGAGATTTTTGACATATAAGCTTTTAAGTATGAAAAACTGAGTCCATTGGATGGATATGACCATGGTGGTTGAATTAAATGTGTTCTAATGCCTTAGAGGTGATTATACATGATTTATAGATTTAGCGGACGCTTAGAAAGTTTAATTGGAAAAGTTGATGTACATAAGGGACTTCTATGTAATTTTCAATTCTTGGAGGACCAATATGTAATTTTATAAATTTAAGCAGCTTATTTATAATTTTCAAAAGTCCAAGGACCAAAATGAAAATAAAAGTTTTGTTCATTCTCAAATTTTGGGCTTAATTGTAATTTTAGGAAAGTTTGGAGGGTATAATGGTAATTTCACATAAGCTAAGGGCAAAAGGATAAATTCACTATGTTTGGTCAAAGAAGAGTCAAATTCTAGACTCTTCTCCTCCTTATGGTTGTGCACCTCCCATTAAAAACACTTAGTTTTAATTAAAAAAGAAAGGAGAAGAAGAGAGAAGGAAGAGAGGAAACATTAGGCTATCACCAAATTCCACCATCCTTTTGAATCTTCAAAACAAACCAAGGTGTTCTAAGCTAATTTGGGGTCAAGAAACTCAGATCTATCATTATATTTGAGAAATTCTCAAAGGATTTGAAGATATCACCAAAGGAAAGCATAGGTAAATTTTGTCTCATCTCTCTCTACATTGGGATTTTGAGTTTGGTGTTAAGATATGTTGTTCTCCATGCTTAATTATGCATGAAACATGGTTTAGATGAATAAAAAAAGTCATAGAGAGGTTTCTTTGAGCCAAAACCGAAAATGCCCCCTTTTAGTGAAAGTTGGTGAATTTTAAATATCTTTTGAAATTGATAGTTTAAATGAATTCTATGGTGTTAATTGTGTATGTATAATGTTAATTGATGAAAAAAATGAAGAAGATGTCTATGGAATAAGGCTTGGCTGAAATTATGGTGGAAGAAATGGATTAATGTGATGAGTGGTATAATTATGATGAATATGGCTTAAATGAGGGGAATTG
>JAOSBO010226795.1:0-14422 GCA_027563915.1 Erythroxylum rotundifolium | reverse complement strand
GTGTTAGACAATGATTTCATAGTTAAGCCTAAAATATTATCAAGCAAAACCTTCCACCTTTTAGGAGAACTTGAAAAATAATGTATATATATGTTGCACAGCTCCAAAAAATGAAATAACTTTAACATAAGAATGTGCCATATCACTAAGAGTAAGATTAAGATTATGACAAGCACATGGCATATATAATGTTCTCGAATTTATTTCAAGTAATCGCTTTTGAACCCCTTGGTGTTTTCCCTTCATATTAGAACCATTGTCATAACCTTGACCTTTACATTATAAACATTAAGATCAAGAGAATTAAATGCATTCAATAATTCATTGAAAAGTCCCAATCCAGATGTGTCGTCTACCTTCAAGAACTCTAAAAAGTACTCCCCTACTTTTATTTTTTTATTCGACATATCCACACATTGTACTAACAAATTCATTTGTTCTTGATGACTTAAATCTGGGGTACAATCAAGAATAATAGAAAAGTATTTTGCCTATTTAATGATCCCTATGATAGAACTTCTAACATTATAAGCCAACTGAGAAATCAGCTCATTTTGAATTTTGTGACCAAGATAATGATGATGAATTTCATGATTTTGAATACATCTAACATGATCTTGCATTATTATATCAAATCCAGTAATCGTCTTAATCAATCCTAAAAAATTACCATTACCATCTTGGTAAAGTTTCTCATTGGATCCTTGAAAAGCTAAATTATATTTAGCAAGATATTTTACAACAGAAACTATTCTTATCAAAACTTGTCTCCAACGTTCTTTGTCCTTTACAATTTCTTACTGTAACTCTTTATCAACTGTTTGATTTTTGCTTAATCTTACTCGTAATTCATTCCAAGTTCTCATATTAGTTATTTGCTCAATGCAATTCTCATGTTCGTTGAGTCTCTCACTAAGATGCTTCCAATCTCTAAATCCATCATTTGCTAATCCACTTTATTTGTTATTAGATTTGAACAACTTACAACTTACAACAAAAACAAAATACTTTATCTATATGTTTAGAATAAACCAACCATTTTCGATCGCTAATCTCTCCATTACTCAAATTTCTATAAAAATAAGAATATGAAAAATGACGAGAGGTATTGTCTAAATGAAACACAAGATTCAATTCTCTTATAGGCTCTTTTTCAACTAAAATATCCCTTGCTTTATTATCAAGATTATCCCAATTTTCAGGATCATAAATATCCAATATAGGGCTTACTTGCTCATTTGCCTTTAAATTTTCTAAAGAGGATGCATTGGTACGTGATCGTGCTCACTCAAATTTCTAATATCCTCATGAATATGAATCTCATTACTTAATTTTTCTTTATGCCGTTCAAAACAACCTTCGCCTAATTCCTAAGGACTCTCACTAGAGGAGCCTACTCTTTTTAATAAATTTATTAATTGCTCCTTTTTGGGATTCTATCAACTGTTCTACTTGTTTTCTTTTTTTTTCCCCTTTTTTCACTTCCAGACAAATGCTTTTTAGGCAACATAATATAAACCAATTATAACATAGTTGGACTAGAAAAGGAACAAACGCAACCGTATGGAACTGAAAGAAGTATGCAGGTACAACCAAACACAAGTAGCTTCACAATTTATCACAAAAATATACCAATGGTATTATATCTGTGATAGAGGAACAAATAAATAGCAAAATTTAATATCTAATATTAAAAATGAAAAAACAAATAGCAAATTTTAATAATAGAGAAGCACTAATTTCTAAAAATACAAGAAATTAACATACTTAAGAAAAAATATAGTAAATAATATTCTAAGTTATTAGATATTCTAAGTTTCCCAATTCAAATATTATCCTATTATATAAGCTGTGGAAATGATTGAATATTGTTATTATTTTTTATTACAACATGTTTAATGGAATCATACGTATTTTTATAAGAAAAGAAATCATTTATGTAGCCTTTGAATTGAGTTACTTCAATTATTTGATTTAGTCATATTATTACTAAACTTATGTGATCTCTACAAGAACACAATTCCAACAATTATTACATTACTTGTGGAAAAGTATAATGAAAATTACAATTACAAAAATTAAATTATTTATTAATATTTAATTATTTTTTAATAAATAATAAGTAATCTAAAAATAAAAAAAGGAGAAACACAAATAAATACAATATTATTTAATATTAATGTTATGATTTAAAATGCTAATATAATGTCCATGATAATGACAAATTACAAATTAATTATAACATATACAAATATTTAATAAGCTAAAAATACATCAAAAAATTAGAAACTTTACCTTTAAATTACACTTAGAACTTAGAAGACAGAATCGTGAAAACTTTTTGCTACTAATTTTTGAGATGGAGTACCTTGGATGTATCTGTTGATGAAAATAAAAAAATTAGAGAGTAAAAATACACCTAAATATTTCAAAACTATTTATAGGTATAATAGATTAGAAAGTTAACTTTCTTAATCAAACGCTGCATTACTCAACATTTATACTGCATTTGCATTGATTGACGGTCACTTATTACACAAACGTTAATAGTCATTTATACACAGTCGTGATGGCCATTTAATGCTTACCTAAAGCTTGGCAACGTTTCTTTTCCGTCTAAGACGGATATTCTCCAAAAGGAACATTGTTATAGGCATAGGCCCTCATTTATGGGATTTTATGATGGCCCTGGGCAGGGGCAGGCACTGAAATTCCAGACAGAGTTCCCACAATAAGAAAAAGTTAATAAATCCAAGAACTCTTAATGAAAGATGTATAGAAAACAACTTACCATGCCTAAGAAGTTAAGGCAATGTGACTTATGATGTTGGTTCTCATTCTTTTGGACTCTCCTCATCAGTTAGCCAATCATTATTCCCAATTTTGTCAATGACCTTACCCTGAAACTGGAAAATGTTTAACATGAATAGTGATTAACCTTGTACTATTCTAATACAAGGTTAAGATCTTAACCAAAATCTAGTGTAATATTAAAGATACAATAGGAGTTGATCTCTTAGCTAATGAATATAACTATTGGATATAGTCCTTCTACTTATCTAATCAATAATGAATTAACGTTTTCGTTGATTAAATTAAAAGTAAACTAAGATGTTAACTATTTTGGATCACCGATCACTTGTATAGTAATTAAAAGAGAGAATAAATATGAACAAATATAAAGTTCCCCCTAACTTCATCTTACATTCTTAATTCAATTATAAGAAATTTATTGTTTGGACCAATGAGATTTTCTAGTGTAGTGACCTATCATCTACTAACTATATATATATATATAATTATTTTTAGAATGTATAGTCTAAGAAACTAGTACTCATTATTAAATCATATTAAAGTCAAACATAGTAAAGTCCTAGGGAAAACTTTACCAAAATCTACCTTATTCATATATTGATTTATTCTTGATCATTGCTTTGTTATGGTATTTAGATTTATTTATTTTATTTTGGTCCTCAATTGATCTTAATCATTGGTCTAACTAATTAAGTTTGTGAATAGTTGGTAATTAATTGATAATTTTCATGGGATTAACCTATATTTGTTAGTGTTAGTTACAACTGCATAGCGTGCTTATAATTAAAATAGACATAATCAAGTTTTTATCATTGTTGTTAGAGACTATGTGTTGATATTGCCAATTGTTAGGATATATGAGATATATCTTTATTTAATTTTGACATTATTTATTAATTGAACATATAAGATATTAGTTGGATATTGACTTGGATTCAAAAGGTATTTGGATAATGGTCCAGTTGTGATAAAATTTTATTTTAAGTGGGACTCTTAGTTGAAGTTGGACTCTTATTATGTGAAGGATTTGTGTATATCGAAAATCTGCGGTACAAGTCTGTCTCTCGGAGTGAGTGTGCGATAATAGTGTTCATGTGCATATGTGCCGCTGGAGGACTACATAGGAAGAGAGCTGAATAAAAAACTTGTGAGGTGAGCGTGCAGCAGTTGGTTATGTGGTAATTCAGTTGACGTGTGTCTATGTGGCATTGAAGCCATATGAGTGGGCATTAAGGTGAACAAAAATCTTGCAGTAGATGTGGGCAGTGTGAGTGGTAGAAACCAAGTGAATAATTGTTTGGGCTATATGCGTTTCAAACTAAGAAAGCTGAAGGAATTGTGCATATCTAAAGTTAGTCTCTTGTGATTTTGTCCTCTTCTCCAATCTTTAGAAGAAGCTCATCTTTAAATTGATTGTGTTTAATGGAGTTGACGTGCGTGTGTAGCTGATAAGCTAGGGATATCAATTGTTAATGAAAAATAAATACTGCGGTGGTGCATATGCTTTGGTAGACAGCTGAATAACGTGCCTGGGTGTGATTCATGTTACGATGAAGTGGTTCAGCCTATTATATTATTCAAGAAGTTTTCATCTGGGTTGTGTTGTGTTTTTGTGAGAAAATACCGTGGGTCCTCATTTATTGTCGAGATGTTCATATGGTTTAATTGAAGTAGTTGAAGCTGGGATGGATCATTTATATTGAAGAATTATTTTGAGAAGGTGGAACTATAGGGAAGTCTTTCTTTTTATCTCAAGTGTATTATCGTTTTTGTTTCTAGTTATTCTAATCACTTGAGTTGTTCATTAAATTATCTTTATTATCAAACAGTGTGTGAAAATCCTCTGTCGAGGTTAGTACAAGCCAGTCGTACTATTGGGTGTGAAATTCTTTCACGAGAAGTGAGGTTGAGTGATAGTGTCAAGGGTTGATTGGTGTCGGCTCAGTAAAGCCTTAGGTAAAACTATTATACTTCAGTGAAAGTGATTAAGTTGGGTGAGGGCCCCGCAGACATAGGCAAGGAGTGTCGAAATGCATTAACAAATCTCAGCATTGATTTATTTTGTTGAGTTTAATTTTTTTATTTTTGTTTGTGCTAGAGACCACGGCGGTAAAATTGGAAAGTTTGCGAAACAACCCCCTTCGGTTTTTTCACCAATTTACAAGTTGATTAAACTAGGAATTTATTTTAATTTTCCTTTTAGTATTGTTATTGTGTTTAATATGTTCTTTCTTTTTTAGGTCACTTTTTGCATGCAACAATCCAATAATCTCGAGAATCCTATCAAACCAGATCCCAAGATTCAGAAACCTTATGCATAAGAAGAAGGTTTTAAAGGAGAATAAAAGCTACGAAAGCAAAAAAAGGCTTTGTTAAGTAACTGGTAGGTATATTAGAAGATGTGCCAATAAAAATTAGTTAGTTTCTCATTCTCATAAATTTTATGGTCTTGGACATGATAGACAAGGCAGACCCTAGAAAACGGCAGGGTGGGCACCTACTTAGGACCCATCCTTATAAATGATAAAATAGGGCCTATTTTTATCGTTATAAAAAATAAAATGAAACAAAATAGGGCCTACTTTTGACTTATTAGGAACAACAAAAAGATGCCATATTTTGTTTATTTTTATTCTATATGAGGGCCCAAAAAAAAGGCAAAAATAGGAATTTTTTTCACTTTACCCAGGGCCTATTAGAGGACACGTCATTCTTAACTACTTCCAAAGCCCTAATAGATATTCATAAAGAAAAGATGACCTTAAGATTAGGGAATGAGGACCTAGTATTTTAAAACCTAGGATATGTGAATCATTTAGTAGGAAAGCAAGATAATTGCCTTCAATTTGATGTGATTAAAATGGAAATATCTTATATTGACCATGAGGCAATTATGTCACGCTTTAGAGTGCCAAACATTATAGATAAAAAAAAACTGAAGGAGAAAAGCGGCCCTATTTATGAAAAACATGTGAAAAGCCTAAAATTAAGTAACACTATCATGAAGAAGAAGATTAAAGTAAATGGTAGACTTCAAAGTAGCATACGCCTCACTAGTAGGGTTCGTGCAAATTGAAATAAGCCAAAAAAGGTCAAGCTTATAACTTAAAACAAACGCTTGTCAGGAGGCAACCCCACGCTTATTTACTTTCCATAGTTAAATTTATTTTTTATAGCTGTTTTAATTATTAGCTATTCACTTTACTTAGTATTTATGTCATTTTTTTAGTCTTATCCTATTGAATCTTGATTGATTTTTCATGATAAGTGTTTAGAGTAGTGTATTTTTTGTTTTACAAGTTTTTAATTCAATAGAGGACCTACATGTTCACATGCCTAGCCCTGTGATGACCTAATAGGAGAAATAAAATGTGAAATACTTAAACACTTCATCTATATGGTCCTATGTAGTGGTCGTAATACTACAAATCTCATTGTGTTTCTCATGTATCAAATTCATGTTTACCTACAAAAAAAGACCAAAAAATTATAGAATGTGTCACCCCTTATATGGTAGGTTACATAACCCATATTTTAAAATAGACACCCTAGTAAGTATAAAAAACGACACCATATTGGCAATATATTTAGGAGCCAAAAAGAAACGTAATGTGCCAAAGTCTAAAATGGGCCTTACGTGTCACCATGCAAACTTATGTTTATACCCAGTCTTTTTTTGTGTTTGTAATTCAAATAACACGGCCCTGTATTCACCATGTAACCCTTGTGTTTTATCATACACCCAACACGATCTAGTATCCATACTGTGTAACTCCTATATTCTATCATATAACCCTCTGTGTAATTTTCATGTTACCCCTATTCACATGATATGTTGTTATGTAAACTAAATGTTCCTGTGTTTTGGGTGTACAAGCCTCCTACACTTTATCATCATATAACCCTCTGTGTAATTTTCATGTTACCCCTATTCACATGATATGTTGTTATGTAAACTAAACGTCCCTGTGTTTTGGGTGTACAAGCCTCCTACACTTTACCATATAAGTGATGTGTTTCAACCTATAAAAGACATGCCAAGGCTATGTTTCCTTATTTTCGTTTGTGTTTTCTCTAAAATTTCAACTTTCCTTTAGGTTTCTAAATAGATTTCACTCGCCTAAGCCCTCTCCAACCATATTTACTACAATTTAGAATTTATTTTCACCTTTTTACCATATTTTTAGTGTCATTCAATATTTTCCCTGCTACACTCTTAATTTCATTACTTTGATGAATTTTAGATTATTTAGAGTACCTAATTATGTTTTGTGCTTATCTTCATTAAATATCTATTATGCATGGTTTTTAAGATTCTAAGAAAACAACTTAGATGAATTATTACTATATATGTTATTCATGGTCGAACATGTTTATACGAGTTATTTAGTTACTTTAGTGCATTTAATTTATGGAATTAGTTAGCTGAGTTGCTAGGAAGACTTTAAAATTTAAAATTTTACATTATATGATATTAGTGATTGTTATATTATACACGAAATATGGGAATGTTATACGTGAGCAAGATTCGTCGCTTTATGGTATATCATTTCATTCCATATTCTATTGCATTATGCTTTTTGCCTACCTATGTGGTGCTAAACGTCATTTTTTAGTGTTCACTTACACTTCATTTTTCTTTAGTATTTTAAATTATGGCAAGGATATGACTACACCAACCTCCTAGTAGACCCATAGTGTCACTCCCCCATAAGAGGGCTAGGGTATATGCTTTTGCTTCTACATCATGAGTTGTTACACCAATAACCTATGCTATCAGGAGATCACAAGCACCATAGCCATTACCACCTCCATTTTCAGCTGCACTAATTGAGCCACAAGTACCGTATGAACCTCAGGAGTAGCTAGACTATCGACTACTTAATTTTGATATTGATGCGTAGAGGAAGTGGTACTATTATTTTAAGACACATTAGTACTAGGCATCTAGATTTATAGATTTGGATGCTATAGAAAAGGTAGATTTGGTATATAACATATGAAAAATTATATCATTTAGCGAATGGCTCGACTTCTTTGATATTTGAGAGCCAGTCTATTGGGAAATAACTTTAAAGTTCATATGTACTATAGAGATTGATGATACTAAGGTGTCATAAGCGGATGATATAATCCTCAAGTTTAGATTAGGAGGTGTGGAACATAACTTTAGCTTCTCTTAGTTTGAGGTATATGTTGAGTTACACTTAATGGGGTGTACACAAACCTTAACACCTATCAAGACCTCCTTGGACTAGGATTGGCTAGATACTAAGTGTAAAAAAGGTCTACTTTGGACTCGAACTGTAAAAAAGGTCTACTTTGGACTCGAACTTCTATCGCAAGTCACGCCCACCTTCGTACGACAATCCCGCTTCGATCCGCTAAAGCAAGATTCAGCCTTCTCACATAAATATCGCCGAACACTTCCGTCAGCCCTAGAATACCTCACATGCACACAAGTGTTTAAAGTGTTTCTATCATGCACAAAAGAGCACAAGTGTAAAATAGAGAAAAGAAAGTAACAAGAGATATATATATATATATATATGGCCGAAGCCAATCTTTCATTAACTCTCCACAAAATGTTAACAAAAGACACAAGTACCTCTTCCCTGAAACACTCTCAAGGAACTCCCTACTTGAAGCCCTGATAATGAAAACTCTCCAAAAGCTCTCAACTCTCCCAAAGCTCTCTCTTCTGAGTGATTTTTCTCAATGAGCTCTCTCAATGATCGAATCTCCATAACTCTCACCTCTAATAAGCTATTTATAAACTCCTCCAGATGACTAATCCTAGTAGAACTCTACTAGCAAAGATCACGATCTTATCCTATCTTATCCTTATTAGATTACACCAATCTAATTAATAGATGACATCCTTATCTAATTAGGACTCTATCTAATAGGATTAGATTATATCATATTAACAAGACAAACTATCTTGGAATGGTTATCCTTATCCGCGAAGATCTCCTCTATCTTCAGATGATCCTTCCAAATAATCTTTATCTCTTAAGGCTGATGCTCATCCACTGTGATCTTATCTGCCACGTCATCTACAATTGCCACGTCATTGCTAATGTGTTCACCAAGGCCTATCCGCACATAGGTCCATCAATGCACGTCCATGGACAAGTCCATCTTCCATAATCAGCTCTCTCATGGTGTAGTCTCATCGCTCCATGACGAAGTATAAGTCATAAACCGAGTTAGTATAAAACCTCGCGTATTATACGTACCTCTGACCTATCTCGCTGAAGTTAAGTGCCTTTGCGCACCCTCAGATTTTGCTCGCCAACTTGCAAGACTTCGCCTTATTCCCTAGTCAACACGCCTTTCTCGTTTCAACTTGCATGCGTGCTAAGCATTGGATAAAGCTCGCCAACATTCGCACGATCCCTTAGCCTGGACTTAGGGGTCTAACAAACCACCCTCACTAGAAGAATTCGATGCCCTTGTTGAAATAATCTGTGGGCACTCCTCCACGAGCAGTTCCCTCGAAGACTCCTTCGTCAATTATCGAAGATTGGAGCAAGCCTTCTCTTCCATTGGCACATCTCCCATGTACTGGCTCCTCTTTCTGTCGAGTTTCTTTTTGCATGGTTCCTCCTTCAAGAGTCCCATAACATTTAAGTATGCAATGCTGTTGATGGCTCCTTCTCCCAGAGCCGTCTTCATCGCTCCCTCCTTTGTCCTTCGAGACTATGGAGTTCATCTGCTCCTCGCCCTTCTTTTTCTTCGGGCATTCTAGAGCATAATGCGGCCCCTCATAGATGAAGCATGCAACCTTCCCCTTCGATTGCTTTTCTTTTATTGAGAAGATTCGCCCACCTTCTCGTTGCCTTTCTCCTTGCCATCTCGGGTTCCACCATTTTTCTTGCCCTCTCCATTGGGTAGAATAGGTAGTGGCACTTGGAGATCCACCAAGACATCTGCTGCCACTATTGCATTAGGGAGTCCTTCACGTTTTGCCTCTAAAGCTCCATTTGTGCCCAACCTTGCAAGCCGCTAATGAAGTTGAACAACTTGTCCTCCTCTAACATGTTCCACAAGTCCAACATCACTGATGTGAACTCCCTCACATACTCCCTCACCAAGTTATCTTGCTTCAAGCCTTTCAAAGCTTCTCTCGCAAGCTATGAAGTGTTGTTAGGTAGGAACTGGTCTGTTAGCTCCTCCTTTAGCTTGTCCCACGTATCAATGGGAGGTCTGCCTATACTGATGTCATTAGAGAGTCTCGTCCTCCACCACAGCTTCGCATCACCCACCATGTACATCTCTGTGATCGACACCTTCTCCAAGTCCGCCACCTTTGCCACTGCAAAGTACTGCTCCATGTGCCATATAAAATTTTCGAGCTCCTTGGCACTTCGTTTGCCATCGAAAACTTATGGCTCTCGCACCTTCACCATAGTGCTTTCCACTCGGACTCCCATCTCTTGCTTTGCCATCGCCCTCTTAAGCACCAATAGATCATAGCCCATCTCCTCACGAGCCTTCATTTGTTCCTTGAGCGCTCTCATAGTTGCTTGAAGCTTCCTCTCCAAGACTGCAATACGTTCCAACAAAGGAACTAATCCCTTGTCCGTTGGGGTTAGAGACTCAAGAATCGCCTCTATTCTAGTAACCCTTTTCGTCAAATTACTTCCACCAGCCATCGCTCTAGATTGGCTCTGATACTAACTATCACAAAGGTCTACTTTGGACTTGAACTTCTATCGTTAGTCGCACCCACCTTCGTGTGGCAATCCCATTTCGGTCTGCTAAAGCAAGATTTAGCCTTCTCACGTAAATGTCATCGAACACTTCTGTTAGCCCTCGAACACCTCATACGCACATAAGTGTTTAAAGTGTTTCTCTCACACACAAAAAGCAAAAGTGTAAAATAGAGAAACGAAAGCAACAAGAGATATATCTATGGCTAAAACCATTCTTTCATTAACTCTCTACAAAATGTTAACAAAAGACACAAGTAACTCCTCCTCGAAGCACTCTCAAGGAACTCCCTACTCGAAGCCCTGACAATGAGAACTCCTCAAAAGCTCTCAACTCTCCCAAAGCTCTCTCCTCTGAGTGATTTTGTCTCAATGAGCTCTCTTAATGATTTAATCTCTATAACTCTCGCCTCTAATGAGCTATTTATAGGCTCCTCCAGATGACTAATCCTAGTAAAACCTACTAGGAAAGATCATGATCTTATCCTTTCTTATCCTTATCAGATATCACCAATCTAACTAATAAATGACATCCCCATCTAATTAGGACTCTATCTAATAGGATTAGATTACATCACATTAACAAGATAAGCCCTATCTTGGAATGATTATCCTTATCCGTGATGATCTCCTCTATCTTCAGATGACCCTTCTAGATAATTTTTATCTCTTAAGGTTGATGCTCATCCACTGTGATCTTATCTACCACATCATCATGTGTCAATCATCTACAGTTGCCACGTCACTGCTGATGTGTTCACTAAGGCCTATCCGCACATAGGTCCATCAATGTATGTCTATGGATAAGTCCATCTTCTATGATCTAGCTCTCTCATGGTGCAGTCTCATCGTTCCATGACTAAGTATAAGTCATAAACCGAGTTAGTATAAAACCTTGCGTATTATATATACCTCCGACCTGTCTTGCCGAAGTTAAGTGCCTTCGCACACCCTCAAGTTTTGCTCACCAACTCACAAGACTTTGCCTTGTTCCCTCGTCAACATGCTTTTCTTGTGTCGACTTACGTGCTAAGTATTGGCCAAGGCTCGCCAACACTTGCACGATCCCACAGTCTGGACTTAGGGAGTCTAACACTAAGGAACTAATAACGATCAATTGCTACCATACATCCTTATCATCCTAAAAAGTCCAAGGTAACGATCAATGGCTACCACACATCCTTATCATCCTAAAAAGTCCAAGGCTTCAGGATTTTGATTTCCTATAATGCAGGACATACACAAGCTCCTAGTGCATTCGCTTTGCAAAAGGAGGGAAAGCACCAATATGGTGAGTCAACCGAACCTCTTTCCTATCCATTACATATGTCAAAGGAAGAGGACACACTTTGATTGTAGCACCCCCTTACTGTAGGGTACACATCGAGATGCCTGGAGGTCATTCCAGTACATATCCTACGATAAGGGTGAGCTACGATCGATCACTACATTAACTTCACATGGCATCATATCATTACTCACAAAAAGAAAACATCATAAGAAAATCATAATATTTTAAATCTAACTTTTCCTCATTTCATTTCACAAAACCGAAAATCTACATTGTATCTTTCAATACTTACTATATGTACATGATCAAACCTAGTAAAAAAATACTACATGAAAGAGGAAAATATATATATTCTATCTAATCTGTCCAAAAATCCCAGCTGACCGACTTCTGAGCCATGACTTCTCTTGCCAAATCACATTCTACACAATTAGTAGAGCCTCTCAGTAGCTAGAGTCGTCTCCGGTCCTGAAAAGACAACGTTGCAATTTTGGTGAGTTTTGTGAACTCAATGAGGTAACCATCATTAATGGTTCACTCAATTCATGCAACACATCATTTCACATAACACATATTCACATTTTCACTTAAACATAAGGAATTTTGCATTTCAATCAATCAACATACTTAAACAAATGTATATATAATGCTCATGAGACTCTTTTCTAATTGTTACGTTGTTGTGGCCGAGTGCCTAAACTGTCCCGTATCTATTTTGGATACCGGGCTCATTAATAACTGTCCCTTATCTAATGGGGATACAGGGCTCATTTTACGTAGTGAGCCTTAGGCTCCTAATCACTTTCTGAACTCAAGGCTTTTTTTCACACTTTGAGCTTTAAGCTCTGATCAGTGGCTACTCTGGTCACAACTGCCATTATCTGATTGTGCATTCATATACGGAATGCATCTATCACAATTAATCATATTATGAAGCACATAGTTCTGCACATTCACATACAAGTAACACTTCAATATCTCAATCCTCATTCACATTCATCGGACATTTTGTCCGAAATCCACAATCAAACTCATTCATTTCGCATTCATTTATCATTCACCGCATAACTTAAGAAAACAATAATTGAGAGAAACCATCTAGGTTACTCACAAGTTGCTCCCGAAGCTGATGCCTAGAAGTGTCGGCAACGTCTGGAAGTTGACGTTCCAATTGCTCCTCTATAATAAATAATATACACATGTATCATAATTTGCAAAATTATGCATGTTCATTAATGCACATATATGAAATGAATTATGTACAATGCATGTTCATGACAATCCTGGGTATCCTTCCATTAAGGTTATCACAAAAACAATCAAATATTGAAATTCACTTAACTAGCATTTGTTCGTAGGGTTTATACCTCAACAAACCATTTGAATCCAATTTCATAACCTAATGAGCCATTTCAGATTTTTCTCCAAAATCTGACTTTGAGTCTACTGTTTACGTTAAATCAGAGAGTGCAATTGATATAATATGGTCATATCCTCTTCTAAGAAATTGTTCCTCAATCATACAGAACCTATCTCGAAACAATTGGCATAACTCTCTCTACGGATGTCGGATTAAGATAATCTTAAGAGGACTTCGAGATCTACCAATTTTGTGAAGACCTTGAAGACAATTTCTATCATTTGAAGGGTAAAAAATGGAGCAGATGACAGTATTAGACAATAGTGTACAAAAGAAGAAGTTTCGGTCATATAAGCGGAAAGTAGGTGAAGCAAAAGTAGACAAAGCAGAAGCAGACGAAGCAGAAAGCATACAAAGTAGGAAGTAGACAAATACAAAAGCAGACGAATGCCAGAAGCAGACGAAGCAAAAAGGCAGATGAAATTCGTCAGAAAGTAGAAGAAACGGAAAAAGACAGACAAAGCGCAACACAGACTGAAGCAAAGTCAAACACAGACGGAAGCAAAGTCAAACACAGACAGAAGCAAAGTCAAAGACAGATGATACGTCTTTACAGACGATAGACGAATACAAAAACACAGACGATAGGTGGTCAACTTAAGATGAAGAAAAGTCAACCACAGAGGTTCGTCTATACAGACGATAGACGAATAGAAAAACACAGATGATAGGTGGTCAACTTAAGACGAAGAAAAGTCAACCACGGACGATTCGTCTACACAGACGATAGACAAATACAAAAACACAAACGATAGGTGGTCAACTTAAGACAAAGAAAAGTCAATCACAGACGATTCATCTATACAGACGATAGACGAATACAAAAACACAGACGATAGGTGGTCAACTTAAGATGAAGGAAAGTCTACCATAGACAATTCGTCTATACGGACGATAGACGAATACAAAAACACAGTTGATAGGTGATCAACTTAAGATGAAGAAAAGTCAACCACAGATGATTCGTCTATATAGATGATAGACGAATACAAAAACACAGATGATAGGTGGTCAACTTAAGATAAAGAAAAGTCAACCACAGACAATTCTTCTATACTTCTCAACTCAAAAACCTTTTTGTTGAACATCTTTAAGTCTTCAACAACTCTCGTATAAACACCTATGTATTCATACATGCTCAGTGAAGAAATAGAGCATATCACCTTTCCATATCTAACT
>JAOSBO010226631.1:0-14438 GCA_027563915.1 Erythroxylum rotundifolium | reverse complement strand
TCTTAATCATTTCTATATATTTTATTATTATCAAAACTCAAAGGGATTTAATTTTGTCAACCACCATTGGTCCAACATATCCCACAGTTTTCGTACACGAAGAACAAGCATAAAAAACTTCCAAGTTCAATCAACATATTTCCAACACATATCATGTCCAACATTACATGCATTTCATTCCAATTCAAGCATGGTTCACATACTACTAAGCATGCCATAAGGATCAAATTGCTACTTACTTATTAGGCTTTCAATTCAACTCAAAACTCCATATTATACTTGTAACATCCTGTTTCCATACAAAGGGTTAGAACCCTAGATTTTTGTAAACGAGAAATAGCAATGAGAGATTAGAAAAAAATTCATTTCATACTCTTACATAATATTAGCATACACACATGTGAATTTGATTGCTTTATACGCATTACAATGATTTGGGGAGTGTAATTAATATGATTATGATATAAATTGTTGATTAATTTTATTGGAAGTTGATTTGGGGAGTGTAATTATTGATTTAGAAAATTTAGAGCAAATTTAGGGAATTTCTGAAATTATGAATATTTCTGGACTAGGAAAAATGCTAAGTGGCAAGACAAGTGATAATTGGTAGTAAAAATAAGTGTCAAATGGTAGTAGATTTTAGTAAAAAATGGCATTAGGATTTAATGACAAGTCTCATTGAAAATTACGAGACGACTGGATTAGAAATTGAAAGACAAATGGACTGATTATTAAAGAGGACTAGGTAAAAACAATAGAAAATGGACATATGGCAATTGACACTTACCACACTATGTCTTAACCCACGATATTTTCATTAATGAAAGACCAATTGATTTGTTGGTCATTCTTGCTTTCTTATTCTCTTCATGACCTTCTCCATCTCTTCTCTTCTTCACTTCCATGATCCTTACTTCTCACCCCTTCAATGTTGAAGCTTTCTCTAACCCTTCACTTACTACTCTCATTTTTGGTTGTCTTCTTCATTACCACAATAAGACCTAACCCTACCACTTTTGAATGATGATGAACGAATGATGCTTAAGAAGCTAGGGTTACGTGTGGTTTGAAGACATTGAAGCTAAACAAGTAAGTACAAAGCATTACTATTCTTGTTTGTTAAATGAAACAAGTATTGATGATAGTGAGAGGATAAATGTTTGTGAAATGATGATGTATATACTTGTAAATTGTGAATGAAGAAATGAGCTTATAAATGTCTTGTTTTTGTGTTTAATATGATTAACCTTTCATAAGTTGTTGTAAAGATGAGTTTGAAATTGAAAGAGAATTAAAATGTTGTAGAAAGAAGTGCAAAAAATTGATTTTTAAATGGATGTTCATGTTTTGTTTTATGGATATATAAAGTGTATATCTTTGGTTGTGTTAGAGATGAAATAAAATGAGTTTAGAGTTAAATAAAGGGGGTAAGGTGACATCTTGAAATGAGGTAAATTAGAATGATAAGTTAGAGATGAAATGAAGTTGAACATGTGAAGAAAATTGATGAAGAGTGTGTATATGAATATATTCTATTTTTGGTGTTTATGATCAATCATAGGTTTTGATTTGTTTGTGAGTGATATTGAGCTGAAATTGAAGTAGGAATGAAGAGGAAATAATGAGGACATAAGCTAAAAACGATAGACTAAGCAAGAGAGATGAACTAGGATGAAAGTGATGATGAAGTGTGCTAGAATATAGTAGATGGAGTGTTTTCACTAAACAAGCATCTGTATTTTGGCCATTTCTTGATTTGTAGATATCAAAATGGGATTATTTTTAATTAAGATTAAACTAGAGATATATGGATACCATTTACATGAAGGAATTAAATTTAAATTCTGTCCCTAAGAATTTTTAAATTTGTCTTGAAGTTGAGTATTGGGTGTTGTCTCCATTTTAGAAAAGCCTTTAGTATTTTGGGCTTAACTTGCAGAATAATGAACCAAACTTCATAAATTTTCTATCATTAGAAACTTAATACATATAGGAATATTTTTTTAGAAGAAGGCTTTTCCTACATACCTCATTTTCTAGGTTATAATGATCATACAAAACTAACCTAAAAACAGAGTTAGAAAAGCTGGAAATGGGAATGCCTAATGAAGGTAGAATGTTTCTACCCACAAATCTCACGATGTGGGAATTGGTTAAACATCCAATATGCTTCTTTTGAGTGTGGTTTGGAACAACAAATGATTAGGCACTTTCCTATTATGCTTTTAGGTTTGAATGAAGCTTAAATTGAACATAGAATGATGCTTGAATAAATGATTAAATGAGTGACATGTTAGGGTGATGATTTAAGTTATAATGTAAGAATGGATCATTAAATATTAAGTGTTCAAATCAGGAATTTTAAGGTTTCATGGGAATCAAGGTGAACCTATAATGGCTAATGTGATTCCATTAAGATGAATGATGAGTATTAAGTAAAGCTGAATGATAAATTGAATGCCTTGTGATCTTAAAATGTTAGAATGACTTGATGAATGACAGAAAGATGAACTTTGAATAATCTTATACAAATGAGGTGTAAACTTAAGTTTAGATTCGACATATATGATCTTGAGATATGAATTAAGTATATATACCCGGAATAGTCAAATTGAGCATGCCTTATAAATTACACATATACATATGTGTATAATTGAATGTGTATATGATTGTGCAATTAGTACTATGTGTACAATGTGTGTGTTGCATGAAGTTGATATACAGGATTCAAAATCTACATTCAGATGTTCTGGATCATAGAAGCAAATGCAAATTTGGAGCATACTATGAGTCAACCTATATGGTCTTACTTTAATTGTTTGTTCTATTCTAAATTTTTGTATTAAATTACTATTGATATGATTGTGATTAAGGCCATTCCGGACATAAAAAGTCCGAGGACTTTGATAAATGTGAAAACATAGGAAGTGCTTCATCGAATGTGAATGTGAATGAAATAAGTTATTCTCAACATTATTGTTGAATGATGGACATCAATCAGATGAAAAATGTGAATGTGAACGTGAAATCGAACACAAGCGATTGATTAAATGTATACGAATGCGATGCATTTGATTTCATGAATGCATGAACATGTTAAGGTTGTTATGATCGGAGTAACTACTAAAAAAAAGCTTAAAGCTTAGAAAGTGAAAAAGAGCTTAAAGTGCAAAATATGGTAAGAGCCTCTAGCTCGCTAAATATAATGAGCCCTGTATCCCTAAGCATGTTTCAAAAATTGGATATTACAGTTAAGTTGTGTCTGGACTGGTTTTGGATGATAAACCTTCTTGGAAGCCATAAATGTTACTGGTTTTGAGATAACTTTTAATACTAGATGCTTTGACATGAAAAATATCTTCAGAGTGGCCAAAATATCAATAACATGGATCATAGGATGGTATCATTTCATCCAGGACAATTTCTTTTCTAGAAACCTATCAAGTTTTCTATTTGTATCCATATACGCATAGGGAGTGGCTTTATCAAATCGATCTCTAGTTGTAATCTTGCAATATTGGGTTGTTTAAAATTTGTTCACAGAATCTAATCGAAGAGGCTGGCCATAAGTTTTTGTAATAAGAAACAAACCTTTTTAGTTCATAAATTGAATTAACAATTTGGGAAAAGTAACCTAAATTGGAACCATCGAGAATTCATGATCAACATGAAAAGTAGGAGTCTATTTAAAAACTCGCATAGGATTGCCATCAATGTACCAAATTCCATATGAATATACTTTATAAAAATCAGATTCAATATCCATCTTCATAATAATATGACAAGAGTCAAGTAAACCAACTATGGTTTTGATATCTTGAGTCATAAAGAATTTTAGAATTAAATCTAATCTAGTTCTTCCATGGGAAATTTTTCCATCAAGTACAAAACAGAATAAGAGGGAAATCTTATCAATAATTGATTTTAGAAATATAATTGAAGTTTCACCTCGATGTGCAGCGATTTTTGGCTGGCGTAAAGTAAAAGTTGTTGCTGTGGATGCTACGCTTGGAGAGGACGTGAGGACTTGAAGAAAAGAAGGATAATCTAGAGGCACTAGTGGGTGGCCATCACCAACAAGATTGTTGAACCTGACCAAGTAAAGGAGATAGCAGTAGTCGACAACTAGGTTTTTTGAAGGAAAATTTGTTTAGGATTAGAATTATGTTAATGTGATTTTTTTATTTAAGTTTTAAGTGTTATGTGGTTTAGGGCATGATTTTGGACCTTAATATTATGTTCTTAAGGTGTTTTTATAGGTTTGTTAATGAATGGAACCAGATGAATGAAGATTGAAGGAAGTTGGAACATATTTGTGCTAAAAGACAGGGTCACGATTGTGTATGGAGTGTCACGGTGGTGACAAAAGACTCTTCCCTAATGTCATGATCATGTATGGAATGTTATAATTATGCAGAAGGTTTTTATGTTAGGTCATGATCATGACAAACACTCACCAGACATGGGATTCTCCATTTGTTTTGATATTTGGAGGGTATTTTTGGAACAATATGACTTGGGTAAGCACTAAAATTAACCCTAAGACACTCATTTACTATAAAAAATATAAAGAGACCAAGAAATATCAGCCTTCATCTTGAGAAAAATCAAGGAAGATCAAGAGGAGAGCATTTGAGAGTTCCAGCTATTCCAGGATTTCCAAACCAATCCAACTCAAGTTCTTTCTTCTTCCTTTGTTGATTTTTTTTAAGCTTTATGTATTAACTAAGATGCTATACACATTTATTATGTTTTAATTTCATATTAGGATTTTTTCAAGAATTGTTTTATAACTTAATCATTTTTTATTTCAATACAATCTCATATGTTGGGATATTTGCGGTTGCTTATACTTCGACAATCAATTAAGATAGTGACTCAAAAATAATCTAATTAACTGAGTTAATAATAGTTAATGGCATAATAAGTCATACAAATATGAAGTTGATAATCATACAAAATGAGATCTTGTATGAGAAATCGATTATCCAAGAGATTGTTTAAGAACCAGTTTAAAATGTTAGGCTATTTTTGCTAATTGAGAGATTGTAAATTTGGAATTTCGTAATCAATTAGGGATAATTAATTGGATTTAAATGATTAGATCTTGAAATAGAATAATCAGACCTTCAAAAATCTATAACCGACACCCAATGGAATCAAAAGTGGTTAAAGGAGCAAAATAATTATAGAACAAATCCTAGACTTTTATACTTAATCATTCTTGTTTTATTATAGCAGCTGATTTGTTAAGTGGTTAAGTGATCAATTTTATTGGATTGTTTTAAATTCTTATTATTCATTTCTTTCAAATCTTATTTTTAAACCTTAGATAAAGTTAGGTTCATTTAGTTTAGCTATTTCCTCGTGATTAGTCTTGGACTAGTTCAATTCCTTTGTTCTATGAAAATGTTTTTCCCATTTCATATGTCCGTGAGACTGCATGAACACAAAAATTACTTAGAGTTCAAGCAAGGTTATAGAAACTCTAGCACTTAATATCATATGACTAGAATTAGCAATTCGAAGAGCGAGACACCAAGAAGAGATGGAAGAAACAATGGCAGAATAATTCAATTATGCAAACCAGCAACAAATCTTTATAGATTTCATGAGACCAGGGCTCAGTGCTGCACATCAAGGCATCATTCAATCGCTGGTGCAAACAATAACATTCAAGATCAAGCCAAATTTATTGAACATACTGCAAACCAATATGAAGTTTTATGGGTTAAATAATAAGGATCCTAGCATCCATTTGGTAAATTTTCTACAAATATATGATATTTTTCAATATCATGGGATGTCGGAAGATGTTGCTAGGATAAGGCTCTTTCCCTTCACATTAAGGGATAGAGCCAAAACATTGCGTCACTCCTGAAACCTGAAAAATATCATAAGATGGGAGCAGTTGGTGCATGCAATTTTTAAAAAGTACTTACCTTTGATAAAGACGACAAGGTTGATAAAGGAAATTACAAATTTCCAACAAAGCGATAGGGAGTCACTTTATGAAAACGTTATAAGGATTTACAGAGGAGAGGTCCTCACCATATCTTACCCAAAGAATTCCTATTGTAAACCTTTTATAATGGAGTTAATCCACTCTTAAGGGGGCACCATTGATACAACGTCTAGAGCATCTCTAATGAGAAAAAAAATTTGAGGAAGTAGAGGAATTATTAGAATAGGTGGTGAGTAATAGTTGTCTTTGGACATTAGATATAATTAGACAGCAAACATCCTTTTGTGATCAGAAGGGAGTTGTTACTATTATTTCAATTATAGAAATGCAAGCGAAGATTGACAGTTTAACCCGATAACTCAATAGCATAAGAGCCTCTTCGCCATCTCTAGTTAAAGTAATTCAGCATAGGTGTGAATTATGTAGACAAGATAACCATGATGCCATTGACTGCTTCTTCATGCAAAACAGTGAAACGAAGTAAGTTAGCTATATGGGAGCATAATTTGGTCAAGAAGGAGGAAATAATCCTTATTCTACAAGAAGGAGGAAATAATCCTTATTCTAACACTTATAATCTTGGGTGGAAGAACCAACCAAAATTTGCTTGCTCAAACAATGCAGGAGATCGATTCTGAAATCAAGGGCCACCTAGATTTCAATAAGAGAAATCCAATTCTACTGACTCTAAAATGGACAAAATCTTGGACAAGCTCAAAAACATGGATGAAGCTCATAAGATACTGGACGAGAAGTTCAAACAAGTCACTAAAAACTATACCTCTTCCATTCATAACTTAGAGAGGTCCCAATGAGTCAAATCGCGAAATTATCGAAAAGAAGTGTGGGGAGTCTCCTGAGCAATACTAAATTGAACCTAAGGGAGAAACTTAAAGAAATCATACTTATAAGTGGGGAAGAACTGGAGCAACTAGTAGAGAAAGGAATAAAATCCATCTAGAAGAAGAGCAAGAAAAGAGGAAAAAGGATATAGACATGAGTGAGCAGCCTCCTTACGTTGCCCCTCCAGCATATCCACCTAAGATTCCATTCCTCTGAAGATTAATAAAGAACAAAATGGATGTATAATTTGAAAAGTTCATGGAGAAGTTGAAAACTTTACCAATTAATCTATCTTTTATAGAGGCATTAGAATATATGCCCAAGTATGCAAAGTTTTTTAAAGACATATTAACAAAGAAGCAGACTTGGGAAGAGAATAAAACGGCCTCACTAACTGAAAGATATAGCTCTATTATCACCAGTCACATGCCTTCGAAGCTAAAAGATCCTGGAAGCTTTACAATATCCTGTGTGGTTGGTGAGATAAAATTTGCAAAGTGTTTATGCAACTTAGGTGCTAGTACAAATCTTATGCCTTTTTCGATCTTTAGGAAATTAGGGCTTAACTATGTGAAGCCAACTTTGAGGCAGATTTACTTGGTAGATCAATCCATTAGGAAATCGTTTTGTGTGGTGAAGGATGTTATCATAATGGTGGATAAGTTAATTATTCCTTTGGATTTTGTCATTTTAGATTTTAAAGAGGATAAGATATGTCCACTAATTCTTAGACGACCTTTCATGAACACTGGAAAAGCACTAATAGATGTTTATAAAGGCAAATTGCTTCTTCAAATTAGTGATGGGAAAGTGGAGTTTAGTATGAAAAAAGAATTGAAACATTTGAAAGAAAGTAGCTCTTGCATGAAAATAGATGTAATGGATAAGTATATCATAACACAAAAGAAGGGTTGCTTTGAAGAAGTAAGCTTTATGAAACATGTGACAAAGGCCTACATCACAAACTGTTTGATTTCGTCAAAGATTTAGGGGATTTTATCATTCCCGATTATGTTGACAGTTTGTTATCAAGAAGGGCATTACTAAAATTACTTAGATTTCCTAGTTTCATTGATCATGCCCTTTCTAGTATCTCACCACATGTAGCTTATGTATAAGCTACTAAACTAAAAGTGATAAAAAAAGGTTAGTAGAGAACCACTCCTAATTGATCTTGGCTAAGTTTTGAAGAATGCAAGGTCAAGCTAATGACCATAACAAAGCATGTTTGTTAGTTAGATTGTGAATGTTGTGTAGTTAGTTTTACTTTGAATTCTAGAATTAGATTTTTCTTTCTTTTTTTTACAATATTTGGAATGGTATGGATGGCTTAAATATGTGGAGTTAAAGAGAATATAAGGTAGGGAAGAAATCTCAAAGGCTGCATGAAGAAAAATGACAAAATAGGATAAAAGGTATTAAATTCACGAGGTTTCGATCATGCATGCTATATCATGATCATGATTAGTTAAAATAATTTCTATCACCATCGTGACTCAAGTGTCACAATTGTGGTCATGATGGTGACTAGGTTAAAATACCTATGGTTTATGTTCTTAGAAAAACAATTCATTATATGTCGAAAATCCACGGTTCAATCTTTCTTCTCTATCTGTCGTATAACGGTTGTCTGAGAATTTAGAAAATAGGCATTTTAATCGAGAAAGGGATGGAGAGTGACACGATTTTGAATATCGGTTCGTTGGTAAAAAAAACTTCTCCTACTTTTAAATTGCTAATCGAATTTTTTGAGTGATCTGATTGTGCAATCCCCCTCTTTTCTTATTCGAGATATTATGTGAATGAATTGACAAACTGGGTTTGTACTCCTCGAGTTTGTCCTCCCTGAGAAGTGAGAACATGGTTTCCTTCAGGTTTCACCAATACCAGGTTGTTGGAAGGGCGGTGCCGACTGAGACCGATGAGCATCCTAAGATCTATCGCATGAAGCTTTGGGCCACTAATTCGAGCCAAGTCCAAGTTTTGGTACTTTCTGAGGAAGCTGAAGAAAGTTAAGAAGAGCAACGGGCAAGTCCTTTCTATCAATGAGATTTTTTAGAAGAACCCAACGAAGATCAAGAACTACGGTATCTGGATAAGTTACCAAAGCCGAACTGGTTACCACAATATGTACAAGGAGTACCGAGATACCACTCTCAATGGTGCTGTTGAGAAAATGTACAATGAGATGGCTTCTAGACACAAAGTTAGGTTTCCTTGCATTCAGATAATCAAGACTACAATAGTCCCTACTAAGTTATGCAAGAGGGAAAGCACCAAACAATTTCACAATTCCAAGATTAAGCTCCCATTAGTGTTCAGGATGGTTAGACCACCAACGAGGAATCTAAAGACGACATATAAGGCATCAAGGCCTAACATATTTATGTAACTCGTTTCATCTGATGATGAGTCACAGCAAGCTTGGAAATTGAGTCTATTTTTGGACTTTGTAGAAGAGTTGTTGAAGTCGTTTTTGTTTATTAGATATTGTTCTTTTTTCACAGGACCTATTATATCAGACATCATATTTGATTTGTCGGGTTCTGTTCCTTGCAATTGTGACATTTGGGAAACTGCTGTTTGGAATTTTCCAGTTCAAAGTATGCTATGGACAGTCTGATGCTTAAATCTCATGATTCTCAAAAAAAGAAAAGAATGAATTGACTAATAAGTTCAAATTAAAGTAAAAAAAAGTAGACAAAAACAAAAGAGAGAGGAAATGTAAGAAGAAATGGAAATGATAAGAAGATATTGGAATATTAATTTGGAAGAGATACTTGAAGCAGAAGTTTATTTTGGTCATGGTACTAGAAAAAGGTCATGATCGTCACCCAGGCTAGAACGTTTCTATTAAGATTATGACTCAAAAGTGTTGATTGAAAAACCAATTACGTGTTTTACATTGAAAACCATAAGCATGTGGGTCATTACTTGTAGTAAAAAGCAGCTATCATCTCACAGAGATTACATTTAGGCACCATTTAATTCAGGTTCTGTTTTATTTAGGGCTCAAATTCAAATATTAAACAAAAAAGTAAAATAAATCAAAATAACTAGCAACACTTAAATGATATAGCACTAGAAAACCGTCAAGAGAATTAATCAAGTTATGAGAGCTGTGACTTTACCTATCATTAATGTTAATCTAGCCTTTTATGTGTTTATGGGTGTTGGTTTTAGACAATCATAGGGTTGATTACTCTCTCTCGAGTATGACCATTCCCTAAATTGTAAACCCTAGTCAAATTATGGACTTGTAGTCTCTCAATTCACAAATTACTACAATTCTAATTAGTTCTAAAGCTCTCTAACAAACAATCGGGTCTCACACAAGATATCTCTCCATAAAATTACTAGATTGATTAAGTGGTCAATTAGATCACCTAATTCTCGTTAATCCAATATAATCATTTTTATTTAGTTCACACTCTCGGTTTGTTAAACATGCAAATACATTAATCAATCACAACACCCAAATCAAGTAAACACAATCAATCTAGATTAACATTAAATATAGGCAAAATCCTAAAAGAAAAGTTAAAACATCATTAACAACTAAAAATCCATAACCATATAACCCATCTCAATGTTACATATTAAATAAATAAAATGGTAAATAGGGAGGAAATGAAACTTAGGTTGGATGATTCAGGAAAGCAACGTCGTCGGGAGATCACCTATTCTGGGAAGCTTCGGCATCCCCTCCTCTTCTTCCTCTTCTTCTTCTCTCTCTCTCTATTCTTTCTCTCTCTCTTTTGGGTTTCAAATGTAGGATGAATGTAGACTCCTCTCTAAGGTTACATCATTATACTTTTATAGTCTTTTTAATTAAAGTAGCCCTAATATCATTCCAAAGTTCCAAAATGTTCAAAATGTCCCTCGAAAACTCGAATCTAAAAGTGATTCCATATCTGTCTATGCACAAGCCACGGTCTTGCACTAAGGGCGACGATTGTGGCCCATTTATCTACTATCTGTCACGATCATGGCAGATTCCCTACGATCGTGGCCCTATGCTCGAGATTCTATCACAATCATGGCAAATTTTCCATGATCGTGGACCTATGTTGGTGATTCTGTCATGGTCGTGGCCTGCTTGCCACGATGATGGGATTGTGTTTTGGTTCATTTCTCCTCTAAAACTCCTCCAAATGTCCTAAAACACTAACAAACTCACTACGACACCTCATATATATATAATTGAAGCTCAAAAATATGTTCTCACCCCAAAAAACACTTTAAACACAAATATTTATGAACTGAACAATTCTTAACCTAAACACGCACTAAACAATCAAATTAACTCAAGAGAGAGTAATCAACCCTATGATTGTCTAGAACCAATCGAGTTGTATGCCAGGAACTACTTATTACTACAAGTCACACCCCATATACTTGCAATTTTAGGCGTAAAACTAGTATATTGTTTTCCAATCAATAAGTTTTTGGCGTTGTTTCTGGGGATTATTTGTTTAGCATCTTGTTTATTTTAGATTACTTTGATTTAAGAGTTTTGGATACTTTTCCTTGTGTATTTACAACTGCATGAACACAAGGAGCATGCAAAGATCGATAGAAAATAGCGAAGAAGAATTATCTGATATTGCAAAACACAAACAAGATTTAAGAAAAAAGCATCGAGATATTAAACAAAGAAATATGGCTGAAGAAGGAGAGTAAGGAGGAGTTGAGAGGACATTGAAGGACTTTATGAGGCCAAGATTTAGCCCTCAAGGAGTTATGAGGCCAGCGATTCAGGTTAACAATTTCGAGATCAAGTCGGTATTTCTTAACATCCTTTAGAATAGCGCGCAATTTTATGGACTATCCAACAAAGATCCAAATGCCCATATTGCAAATTTTTTGGAGATTTCTGACACTTCCTAATTTAATGGGATGTCTGAAGATGCTGTGAAGTTGAGACTATTCTCTTTCACTTTGAAAGATTGGGCGAAGGCATGGTAAAATTCGTTATATTCAAGGTAGATCGCTACTTGGGAGCAGCTAGCCTAAGCATTCCTCAAAAAATATTTTCCGCTGACCATTATGACAAGGATTATAAAGGAGATCATGAATTTTCAGCAGAGTGATAGGGAATCTCTCTATGAAGCCTGGGAGAGACTTTTACAAAGAAACTGTCCCCACCACAACCTTCCGAGGGGTTCTTGATGCAAACGCTCTACAATGGTGTATATTAGAACACGAGAGGAACCATAGATGCAGCTGCTAGAGATGAGAAGACTATTGATGCAACTCATAACCTTCTAGAATAATTGCCGTGTAATAGTTACATATGCTCCAACGAGAGGAGTAGACAGGGGCAAAAAGAGAAAAAGGTATAATTTCAATTGACTCTGTTACTGCTTTACAGACATAGATCACAGCCTCATAAAGCAATTAAGCAACATGCAAAGAGCATCTTCATCTACGGCAAAGCGATGCAAGTACAGTGTGGGCTATGTGGGTAGAACAACCATGGCTCAGCTAAATGTTTCTTATTAGGAGCCAGTGGCATAGAACAGGTAAATTATCTGGGCCAACCACAAAGAGGTAATAACCCTTACTATAACACTTATAATCAGGGGTGGAAAACCCATATGAATTTTTCTTGGAGTACTAATAATACAGGTGGCCAAGCAAGACCGTAACGACCTCCTAGATTTCAGTAAGATTGAATTGGATAGATAGAGAGGAAAATAGACAAGTTGATGGATGTTTTGGGGTCCAAATTGGCAACTCAAGAAGAGAACTAGAACAAGATGTTTGCCAGCTAAGCAGAAGGTAAATAGAGGATGATCGTAAAGAACCATGTCTCATTCATCCACAATTTAGAGGTTCAGGTAAGTCAACTTGCTAATGCTTTATCTTCTAAGATTGTGTGTAGTTTACCGAGCAATATTGAGGTCATCCTAATGGAACATATCATGGCCATCACTCAGACCTAGGAAAAGAAAAGTGAATATGTGAAGGAAGATGGATACAAGAGAGAAGGATAAGTAATTATGGAATTCCTTCAAAGTGAACTCATGATTAAGTCAATCGAGGAGTCCTGACCTGAAATCCCGTCCTCTATTTTTGCTCAACGAAAGTCAATATCAAGCAAGGCAACGAGGAATTTTAAGGAGGTAAAATTAAACAAAGTTGAGGACATAACGTCACAACTACAAACAAGGCTCATGCTAAAGGAAACAGTCAAGAAGAAGGTGAATGAGCACATAGAAGAAGGAGACATTAACATATCAAAGAAGAAAGAGGACCCAGGGGATTTTTACATTCCATACAGTATCAATGGAGTCAACATTGACAGGGCATTCATGGATTTGGGAGCAAGTATTAATATGCTGCCCTATATCTTCAGTTAGGAGTTTGGGTTAGGAAAGCTAGAACCTACAAAGGTGTTAGTAAAAACGGTCAATAGGACAGTTCATCAACCGAAGAGGATTATCAAGAACTTGAAAATACAAATTGGTAAAGTTATCTTTCCCATAGATTTTTACGTAATGCATATTGGAGAAAGTGTGGAAAACCCTATAATTCTTGGACAGCTGTTCTTGGCAACTGCTTATGCAATAATTGACATTGATGGGGGTAAACTAACTTTAAGGGTAGGAAAGAGGCAAATAACCTTCAAAGTGTCAAAGACAGGCAACAATTATCCTCTACTCCAACTAGCATCAAGGAAACTAAACCTTGAGGACAATGAGAAGATATTAAGGATCCTTGGGAAGGTGGAATCCATAACAAGGTAGCTCGTATGCAGATTTTAAGATCAGTGATTGCACTACCAATGCACCATTCATTTGAACTACCATGAGCAAAAAGGAGAGTCGAGCTAAAAATATTAAAAGAAGCGTCACATGGGAGGCAAACCATGGAGTTTTATTTTCTTTTGATCATCTTTGTCTACTTGTTTATTTGATTCATTTAGTCATGATTATGTTTGATTTGAGTTTATTTGTTATTTATTTAAATTTTTGTTTGAGTTTTAACTTGCTATCTCTTCAAATTTCTTATTGATCAGATTATTTTGATATGTTTGTAGGTTGAGGGATTGTTGAGAATGCAGGAGAAGCTTGGAATAGGGATAAGAAGTTGAAAAAATGAAGAACCCATGACTGTGGGAATTGGTTAGTTTCCTATGATCGTGGGAAGACTCTTTAGAAAGTTTCTGGAGAGTTAGCCCATGATTGTAGGAAAGAGGGTGATTCCCACAACCGTGGGAAGACTCTCCAGAAAGTTTCTAGAGAGTTAACCCACGATCGTGGGAATGATAGGGATTCCCTCGATCATGGGAAGGCCTATCCGAGGAAAATTTTAAAATTCCCTCTCTTCTTCCTCTTTCATTCATTCTTCAAATTTTCATAACCTCTCTTTCGAAACCCACGAAAACCCACTCTCTCAAATCATTCATCTTCCTCTAAACGCTTGGTATTTTCTTCACTTCTTCCATTAATGTTTCAATTCTTTACACATATTTCACATTAATCACTCAAGAATCAAAGGATTTGGTAAGATTTGTTCTCTTTCTCTCTAAAAAACGAGCTCATCCCTGTTAAGTCAGAATTTTGACTTCACGTATAAAGTGATTTTGATGACAAACAAAGATAAGACAGAATGAAAAGCA
>JAOSBO010226590.1:0-14443 GCA_027563915.1 Erythroxylum rotundifolium | reverse complement strand
TTATATAGTAGATAATTGTTAAACTTGAGCATATATTCTTAACTTAAGCAAATGATGAGAGCTCCCTCTCGCTTGTCCTTGCAATAGCAGCAAAATAACGAATGACAAAGTCATCGTAGTTTCATGATATCATGGGGGTCGACGACAAGATATTTGGTATCAATTTCTGGACGCGGAACAAGTGTTCTGTTCTACCCTTTATGCACGACAATGAGATGGTGAATTATCAAAAATGTCTTGTTCAATGGATTTGCAATTTTCTTACTTGCTAAATCACTAGTTTACGCACGGACTTTGATGAGGACAAAGATTGCTTTCTAATGGAAATCACGTTTACTCCACCAAACTACACTCACATTCGACAGAAATAAGAAAGATTGAAGAACGAAGGTGTATGTGTGTTTGTGTCTGAGAGGCGTCGAAAAGAGGTGGGAGAGAAATGTGTTCGAAGTTATTGTGAGCTGCAGATTGCAACTTAAGCATAATTCACGTGAGGGACATAAGCGAAAACATATCTGATGCCTTGAACTTAAAACAGTGTCGTATCACTTAAGTCACAACTTAAAACACAGCCGTTCATTGCTTAAGTCTTCCTTTCTATGTCATACTATTACAACTGATGATAAAACGCACAGCAGAGGATCAAGGAGTCACGTGAACAAAATGCAGCCATCATCAGTGAAAAACACACGAAGCGGCAGCAATCATAAGGAAATTAATGACAAACCCAAAACGCACAGCATGGGAAAAGTAAATAAGTGACTCACGTGAATGGCACATGGAGGAGAGCTGATCCCATCTTCTTCTCTGATACGTAAACCATATAAAAAGACAAGTTTATGCATCAGTGGTCAACACAACAACACAGAAATTCTTCATTCAACTTACATTGTATTCAGTATTTTTGAGAGAGAAAAAATAGAGTAAGAAAAGTTTAGAGAGTGCTAGAGTACACACCTGTGGGTACTAAGAGAGTTTTGGAAGGGCTCTTTGCAAGAATTTACACTCAATCTCTGTATCATTGTCTCTTATTCTTCTTCTTCTTCTTCTTCATATTAGTGAAATCTTTACCACCATAGGTGGGAACCTTAGATGTAGATAGTTTCACACTATCCAACCAAGTAAAATCCAGTCTTCTTTAATTTTTTGCAAGTTTTGATATCTGCAAAGTTTACAAAATCTGATCAGTTCTTGTGTTTAAAGAACAACAGTAAAGCAGTATTATCCCAACAGAAGAGGTATCAGAGCATTCAAGACTTCCTGGGGCAATTCTTGGACACTTCAAGCATCAAAGATTCATCAAGAAAGTTAGTAAGTGAAAGTCTTTAGATTCTTTATTCTACAGTAAGCATGGTAGGCAAAGAAATGGATGTATTTTCTGGTAAAGAAAACTTTACCATCTGGAAACTCCAGATGCAAGCTCTTCTAGAATCATATGACTGCTCTGGTGCTATAGATGATCAGTATGACCTAAAGACTGATCCTATAAAGAAACTAAAAATGTAGAGACTTGCACATTACAAGTTAATGCTTCACTTATCACCAACAGTGATAAGGAAAGTGTATAATTGTAACACTGCACAGAAACTTTGGGTGAAACTTGATGAGTTGTATGCCAAAAAGTGTCTTCCTAATAAGATGACACTTTTTCATAATCTTGCTAACTACAAGATGAACACCTCAGTCTCCTTAGATGATAACCTATACTACTTTTTAAAGCTAGTACAAGACCTAGAAGCTACAAATGAGAAAATCTCAGAGGAACATCAAGTTGTAGTAATATTAAAGGCATTACCTTCTGAATTTAATGCATTCAAGAAGGTAATTAAGCAAGGGGATTTGGGAATTATTTCGATCACACGAATGCAAAGGGTATTACTCATTAAGAGAATACGGAGATTATTCATGGATAAAGTAGCAATGTAGGTTAACTGGGTACAAATTTATCGCCTTAATAGGCAAAGCTTTTGACAACTTCAATTGAGGTATGAACATTCTTAGATTTTTAAAAGTTTGTTGCTGTTATGAGACACGATTTATCCTGTAAATAAAAGTAAGGTCAGGAATGGAGAGGATACCTTTTTTTGTTTGAAAATTGGAATGAATTCAGCCCCTTATGGTTGCGGACTGATTTATTAGCTTTTAGAAATCGAATCCCTAAGGAAGCTATGGTGGCATGGCTATTTTTGGAGAGAGAACAGTTGAGTAGATGCAGATTTGGCCAAGTACTTGAACATTAAATGAATGGTGTGCAACTTCGAAACCAGATGGACATGATGATTTGGGTGGCAAATCCTAGTGGGGAATTTTCGATCAAATCAGTACATGGTATAGGGAGATTGCAGGAAGTTGTACCATGGGCTGATCTAGTATGGAAATAGGTAATAAGCCCCAAATATGCTATTTTCTTGTGGTTAGCTATTAAAAATAGATTGTAAACTAAGGACCGATGGTTTGGAAGCTATGATCCCCTTTGTGTTTTGTGTAAGCATGACAATGAGAGTATAAATCATTTGTTTTTTTAATGTAATTATACTAAAGTGGTGTGGATTAGAATTTTGCATATGTTAGGGGTCCCTTGTGTCTCTTATGATTGGAATGAGGTGTTGAATGATGTTATATGGAATTCCAGACCTGGGGATGCATGACGGTCTCCTCATCCGGACATCATTTCAGATGGTTTTATATCACATATGGAGGGAGAGGAATCGACGCTTATATAAGGAAGTGGAACAACATAAGTATGAGCTCATTGCTACTATTGTTAACTTGATTAGAGAGTTAATCATAGCTTAAGGGAGGCAAGATGCCATTACATAGGAAATCAGAGCGAATTGGTTAATTTAGCTGGTTAAATGTTGTTATTGGTTGTTTGTTAATAGTAGTTGAGGAGTGGTTGTACTATTTTTTTTATTATACTTATAATAGGTTTATGCATAAGTTTCTAGCTTTAGTAATATCTTTCCTTTAAATTTTTTTTAAAAAAGTTTTAGGATTGCAATTGAAAATTTTTAGAATATAGATGAAATACACTTTGAGTTTTTAATAGAATCATAATACATAATTGAAATGATAAAAAAAAATTAAATTGATTTTAATTATCAACTCTAGTCTAAATAAAAAATTAATTTAATAAACATAAAATTGATTTTATTTATCAATTTATGTCTAAATAAAAAATTTTAATTCAATAAAATACAAGACTAAGGATATGTTAAAAAAACTTAGTTAGACAATAAAATCCTGTATGGAAGGACATCACTAAAGACTTATAACTTAGCTGGAAATTTTCAAGACTTCTTTCACAATAATACATAAAGCTAGAAAGAGATAAGAATTTTTCAAAGGAATTCATACAATCACAAAGAAAGCCTGAAGGTTTAAAAACTTATTATGTGTCGGCATTCATAAAATAGTCTTACATTTTAAAAAGTAAAGGTTAAAACAATAAAGATCATAAAAGGTAATATGCAGGAAACAAAATACAACGCTCAAATATATGTTAAATATCTTTGACTTTTCTTATAAAGTTGGACAACATTTAATTGCATTTTTCGCTTTTGCCTTTTCAATTACTTATCGGTTAAGTTACGTAATTTGATCTAGATAAAGATAATAAAGTGGCCCAATAAATGATCTAAATCAATGGGTCGAAGTCTAGGAGAAAAATGGATCTTGATCAGTGTGGATCGAGCCCATATCGCATTTATGATGCACAATTCCGATATGGATACTATATATAAAGGTTAAGGTCTCTTGTAGTTGCTTATATCATTCATAAGCATAAGGATTCTATGACCCGTAAGAGAGCTTACGTTTTGAAAAAACAGTAGAAAGACGTTGACCGCATTCCAATGAGCAGTTCCCGTGAAGATGGCGGTGGATTGATAAGATCTCATCTTATTATATTATTTGATATTATCTCCATCGTTTTGAATTTATTTTTGTGCTTAAATGTTAAAATTGATGTTTGTTTTGTTTTAGGAGATAAAAAGTAGAGATTGCATCAAATTGAGACTCTATTGACAATAATGACAAATTTTGGATAAAGTGAAGAGATTGTTGCAGTGAATAAGGTTGATTACTTGAAGAGTTGGGTTTAATTGGGAAACTTCCTCTTATCCCTATCATGTAGGAGTTTGATTTTGAATTTGTTTTAGATAGACATCTTTACAAGTTAGAGTTAGGTTAGGATTAGATTAGAAAACCCTATGAAAGAGACATTCTCACAACATAAAAAGGTCATCTCTTCTTACGTTTTTCACGATTCTTAGTCTTTCTTCTATTTTGGTTAATGGAGCAAAAGCCATGTGTGGATAAACTCATCGTTTTGATTCAAAGGGATTTAATACTCTAATTGTAACCTTGTGAGGTGTTGTATCTCAAACATTTATTCACGTTTTAATTCAAGTATTTCTTGTTTTGAGTTCTCATATTTCATAAATTATTGATATTCAATTAATCTGACAATTTAATTTAATATTGATTATTCTATCACTATGTAGGAATTCAAAGATCTGTAACTATCATGAAGGAATAATATAAGTA
Source organism: Erythroxylum rotundifolium (assembly GCA_027563915.1). Taxonomy (NCBI): domain Eukaryota; kingdom Viridiplantae; phylum Streptophyta; class Magnoliopsida; order Malpighiales; family Erythroxylaceae; genus Erythroxylum; species Erythroxylum rotundifolium. The sequence goes on along the minus strand of JAOSBO010226590.1, from coordinate 9,895 downwards.
GCAAATAGGTTATTTATGAATTTCCGTGGTTAACTTATGATAAACAAGAAACTAAATTGAATAGTTGTAGCTATCTCGATTATTTAATTTAGGGTTTACTCTTTTTTATGGAGCTTATTGCTATCATTTATTTGATATGGAATGCTATCACACCCAGTTAATAGAGATGTCATTTGAACAAAGTGAATTTTGATTTAAGTTGAAATTTGTATGGATAAGTTTGTATGATTCCCTTCAATTTATTTAGCATAAAAGTTCCTTTTGTTATACCTTACCTAAGCCACATTACAACCCTTACAAAACCCCTTTGATATATACGTTAGTTTCATTTTGTTTAGTGGTGGAGATATGATTCTTTAACAAGCTTATGGAAGTAACTCGCTATGTTTTAATTTGAGGGCTTAATGAACCCTAAACACTTTGAACGTATAAAGTGAAATCCTTGTGAGGGTGTCAAGTCTTGTTCATTTGATTTTGACGGAATTGATGAGATGTTATGTTTTAACAATGTGTCCTATAAGTGCTTATTATCTCGATTGTTATTTTATCTTATCCCCTAAATGTGAATTAGGTTTTGGATATTTTTGGATGACATGAAAGGAGATGAGAGGTTGTTGTGAAGATGATTAATGTATTGAATTGATCTATGCTTGAGGACAAGCAAAAGTCCGGTGTGGGGAATTTGATAAGATCTCATCTTGTAATATTATTTGATATTATCTCCTTCGTTTTGAATTTATTTTTGTGCTTAAATGTTAAAATTAATGCTTGTTTTGTTTTATGAGATAAAAAGTAGAGATTGCATCAAATTGGGACTCTATTGACGATAATGAAAAATTTTGGATAAAGTGAAGAGATTGTTGCAATGGATAAGCCTGATCATTAGAAGAGTTGGGGTTTAATTGGGAAACTTACTCTTATCCATATCATGTAGGAGTTTGATTTTGAATTCGTTTTACATAGACATCTTTACAAATTAGAGTTAGATTAAGATTATATTACAAAACCTACAAAAGGGATGCTCCCACAACATAAAAAGGTTCTCTCTTTTGAAGTTTTTCGCAATTCTCTATTTTTTTCTGTTTTTGTTATTTGAGAAAAGTCATGTATGGCTAAACTCATTGTTCTGATTCAAGAGGATTCAATATTCTAGTTGTAACTTTGTGAGGCTTTATTTTTCAAACTTTTATTCACATTTTAATTAAAGTATTTCTTGTTTTGAGTTCTTATATTTCATTAATGAATGATATTCGATTAATTTGACAATTTAATTTAATATTGATTATTCTATTGCTATCCAAGAATTAAATGATCCGTAATTGTCATAAAGGAATGGTATAAGTAGCAACTAGGTTATTTATGAAGTTTTATATTTAACTCATGATAAATAAGAAAACTAAATTGAATAGTTGCAGCTATCTCAATTATTTAATTTAGGATTTAGTCTTTTTCACGAAGCTTATTGCTATCATTTTTTATATGGAATGTTATCACACCCAGTTAATAGATGGTAAGTTTTGGTTTGGATGTTGGGTTTAAACCAATTAATTTAGGAAATTTTGAGACTTATTACGACTATCCTAATATATTTCGAACTAACTGCTTGAATCGTGAAAAATATTATTTTTAGACCAATGATCAATGTTACAATTAGATGAGATCTTTCTCTTGAATCAGAGTTTGGTAATCTTAACTTTCTTATATTTAAATTCAATTTATTTAATTTTTTTCATATTAATTAGTTATTTAATGAAAAACCCCCCATTTAATTTTATTGCTTGAAATTAAGAAACTAGTGTTTAACTCTCTAGGAATTCAACTTGGTTCTAAGACTACTATAAGAAGTTTAAAGAATCGGAATTATTTTGGGGGCTTTAACAACTTCACCAAAATTTGGCGACATTGCCGAGGAAAATTTTCAAGTTTCTTAGTTTCTTTGCGTTTTTTATTTTTACAGTTACTACTAACCTTTTGTCTTTTATAACTCGTGCTTCTCATATAGGTAAATTGCAATATAATCTAGAAATTGAGAAGACAGTGTGTCATTTGAGACAAGATACTAAGCAAGGAAATGGTTATTCACCTTCAGACGTAAAAGTTGAAGTAGATCTAACAATTGGTAAATACTCTAATTTTCAAGAAGCGAATGAAAAGATGGCAAATCTTAACCATAGAACGTTGAGGGAGTTAAAGACACCGAATTTGAATCAACAACATTTATGCATTCAATTTCCAATTGTTGACATAGATTTCGAATTGAAATATGGTTTGATTTACTTACTACCTATTTTTCGTGGTCTTGTAGGTGAAGATTTGCATAAACACTTGAAGGAATTTCATATTGTTTTCTCTGGAATGAAGCCACAAGGGGTGATAGATGAACAAATTAATCTCAGGGCCTTTCCGTTTTTATTGAAAGAAAAAGAAAAAGATTGGCTATACTATCTTCCCACTGGCTCAGTGACAACATGGAATGAGATGAAAAGAATATTTCTAGATAAGTTATTTCTTGCATCAAAAGTAGCAAATATTAGAAAGGATATATATGGGATAACAAATTATAGGACAAACATTATAAGAATATTGGGAAAGGTTTAAGGAGCTATGTGCCATTTGTCTACATCATCAAATTCTCGATCAACTTCTGATTCAATACTTTTATGAAGGACTATTGCCAATGGATCGAAGTATGGTTGATGCAGCTAGTAGAGGACCTCTGGTAAACAAAACACCTAAAGTGTCAATAGTTTGGAACAAGGATGGATAGAGCTATTAAGTGTGTGAATAAGGTAAGTAACACGCACCTTGAGGATAAAATATCTTATTTAACCACTCTAGTTCGTCAAATGGTTGTAGGTCGACTGCAATCGGCAAGAGTGTGCAGAATATGCTCATTCCCTGGACATCCTACAGATATGTGCCCTACATTGCAACAAGTCTCTCTTCAAGAAGCTAACGTAATAAGGGGCTTTCCTGGTCAACCTTAATGAAAGTATGACCTTTATTCCAATTACTACAATCCAGGATGAAGGGATCATCCAAACTTGAGCTATAGAAATCAAGGAGGCCAATTACGATATCAACCTCACAATTTTAATAAACATTCTCAAGCTCTAATATATGCTCAACCTCAACCTTCAAATTCAGGTATATCTTTAGAGGAAATTGTTAAAGCACTTGCTAATAATACTCAACAATTTCAACAGGAAACAAGGGCAAGTGTTCAAAACTTGAGAAGTCAAATCACTCAATTAGTCACCTAGGTAAGTAAATTAGAAGCCCAAGGATTAAGGAAATTACCTTCCCAAACTGTGGTGAATCCTAAAGAGAATGTGAGTGCAATGACTTTAAGAAGTGGTAAGGAAATTCAATATGGAAATGCTTTACCAATGAAGGAAGAAAAGCATGACGATGGAGTAAAGAAGGAAGAACTTTTGACCCATGAATCAACAAAGGTTAAAAAAATGATTCATCTTCATCAATAGCAATTAATGCATATTTACCTCCTTTTCCTAGCAGGTTGGCTAAACCAAAAGATGATGGATATAAAAGAGAGATCTTAAAAACCTTCAAAAAGGTGGAAATTAATATCCCACTTCTAGAATCCATCAAGCAAGTTCCAAAATATACAAAATTCTTAAAGGAGTTGTGCATAAATTAAAAAGGAAGTTAAAGGACAAGGAGAGAATAATTTTGGTTAAGAATGTATCAGCTGTGATAAAGAGGCAATTATCGAAAAAATGCAAAGATCTAGGTATGTTTATACTTTCATGTGTTATTGGTAATAGAAAAATTGAGCGTGCCTTGTTAGACTTAGGTGCATCTATTAATGTTATGTCATACTAAATTTATCGAGCTTTAAATATAAATTCTTTACAAGAAACTACTGTGATAATCCAACTAGCTGATCATTCGTATGTGCGTCCTAATGGAGTTATTGAGGATGTTTTAGTCTAAGTCAATGGTTTGGTTCCAATGGATTTTTACATCTTGAAAATGAATAGGAATACTGTGGAACATTCGACTTTGATTCTATTAGGTAGGCCATTTATGAAGATGACTAAGACAAAATTGATGTGGATGAGGGTACTCTTTCTGTAGAGTTTGATGGAGAGATAGTAAAGTTCAATATTTTTGAAGCAAAAAAATTCCCTAATGATCTTCAATCTGTCTATTATATGGATATTATGGATTCACTTTTGCAGGATACGTTTAATAAAGAAAATATTGAAGATGAGATGGAGTTTAAGGCCAAATTAGAAGTGAACGAGCAAATTGATGAAACTTGTGAAGTTGCAGAATCGTTATCAGTAATTGTAATAAATTCGAAAAATTTGAATGTTGAACAAATGCTATCTTCTGTTTTGCAGGATCCAAAGATCGAATTGAAGGCCTTACCTCATCACCTTAAATATGTCTATTTGGGTGATGGAGAGTCATTACTAGTGATCATTTCAAAAAGGTTTACTGAAGGGCAAGAGCAAAATTTGGTGGCACTACTTAAAGAATACAAAATTGCAATTGCTTGGACTTTAATAGACATAAAAGGAATCAGCCCAATGATTTTCATGTACAGGATTATTTTAAATGAGAAGGCTAAACCAAAATGAGAACCCTAAAGAAGGCTTAATCCAACAATGAAAGATACGGTAATGAAAGAAATTTTAAAACTTTTGGATGAAGGTATAATTTATCCAATCTTGAATAGTGAATGGGTAGGTCCAGTGCATGTTGTGCCCAAGAAAATTGATATAATAATGATACAAAACCAGAATGATGAATTGGTACAATGAGGGTGCAAAATGGGTGATGAATGTGCATCAACTTTAGGAAGCTTGATTTAGCTATCAGAAAGGACCATTTCTCATTACCTTTTATGAATCAATTATTAGAAAGACTTGCCAGTAAATCATGTTTATGCTTTTTAGATGGTTTTTCAAGTTACCATCAAATATCAATTGCTCAAGAGGATCAAGAAAGGCTACATTCACGTGTCCATTTGGAATGTAAGCTTTTAAGCAAATGCCATTCGGTCTCTGTAATGCTCCAGATATGTTCCAAAAGTGTATGATGAGTATATTTTCTGAGTATATTGAAAATTACATTGAAGTGTTCATGGATGATTTCACTGTTTATGGAGATTCATTTGATGATTGTTTAAATAATTTATCCAAGGTTCATAAACGATGCATTGAGACAAATTTGGTCTTAAATTATGAAAAGTGTCACTTTATGGTAGATCAAGGCATTGTTTTAGGATATGTGATTTCATCCACGGGAATAGAAGTTGATAAAGCTAAAGTGGATTTAATTATGAACTTACCTTACTCTACAAATGTTAGGGAAGTTTGATCTTTTCTTAAACATGTAGGACTTTACCACAGGTTCATTAAAGATTTTTTTTCAAGATTGCAATACCTTTATCAAAGTTGTTATAAAAAGACATTCCATTTGACTTTGGGAAGGACTGCAAGGAAGCTTTTGACAAACTCAAGGCACTACTAACAAGTACGCTTATTATTTAGCCACCAAATTGGGATTTTCCCTTCGAGATCATGTGTGATGCTAGAAACTATGTAGTGGGAGCTGTTTTAGACCAAAGGATGGAGACAAGAAGTCACATTATCTTCTATGTTTCTAGGACATTGGATGCTGTGTAGTGTAATTATTTTACAACTGAGAAAGAGCTTTTAACAATTGTTTTTTCTTTAGATAAATTTAGATCTTATCCGCTTGGCTATAAATTTATTGATTATTCTAATTATGCACCATTGAAATATCTTCTGCCAAAGAAAAAGTCCAAACTGAGGCTAATAGGATGAATTTTGCTACTTCAAGAGTTTGATTTCACAATAAAGGATCGAAAAGGTGCGGAAAATTTAATAGCAGATCAATTGAGTAGGTTAGTAAGAGATGAAGATGTTTTACCTATTTTCAAAACTTTTCCTAATGAGCAATTGTTCCAAACAAAAGTTATGGTTTCATGCTATGCTGACTTGGTAAATTATTTGGTTATTGGAACTTTACCTTATTACATTAGTAAGTTTAGGACGGAAAAGATAAGAAATGAGGTAAAATAGTATGTATGGGATGAACCGCTCTTATGGAAGTTCTGCTAGGAAAAGATAAGAAATAAGGCAAAATATTATGTGTAGGATGAACTGCTCTTATAGAAGTTCTGCTCTGGTCAAATTATAAGGCATTGTGTGCCAGAAAATGAACAAAATTATGTCTTAGCTTTTTGTCACAAATATGCATGTGGTGGACACTTTGGCCCCAAAAGAACTGCTAAAATTTTGGATAGTGTGTTATATTGGGAGACCTTATTTAAAGATTCTTATGTGTTTTGTAAAAGTTGTGACAGATGTCCAAAGACAGGTACGTTATCCCATCAAAATGAAATGCCTCAAACACCAATTCTTATAGTTAAAATATTTGATGTATAAGGTATAGATTTTATGGGACCCTTGCCTTCCTCTTGTGGATTTTCTTACATACTTTTGGCTATCGATTATGTTTCCAAATAGGTGGTAACAAAAGTCACTGGAACTGATGATTCTGCAACTATAATAGGGTTTATAAAAACTAACTTTTTTAATACATTTGGAATTCCACGTGCCAACATTAGTGATCAAGGAAGTCATTTTTGCAGTAAACATGTGGCAACACTTTTTAGAAAGTATGGAGTGCATCATCAAGTAACCACTACCTACCATCTGCAAATGAATGGACAAGCAGAAGTTTTGAATAGAGAGGTGAAATCCATCTAAGGAAAGACTATGAATCCTAGTCAAAAGGATTGGAGTTTACGACTGGATGATGCTTTGTGGGCATACCATACAACTTACAAGACATCGATAGGAATGTCTCCTTATTGATTAGTTTTCAGTAAAGCTTGCCATCTACCAGTGGGGATTGAACATTGAACCTATTAAGCAGTGCAACGTTGCAACATAGATTTGGCGAAAGCTAGAGAGGAAAGGAAGTTACTGTTAAGCAACCATTTCACCACAATAGCTTAAGCTATTGTGTGAGGCCAACTTAATCAGTTTTATATATTCACTAACACACCCCCTCAAGTGAAAGCCCTTTGGGCTTGAAACTTGCACAGGCTCACTCTACCTTATGCTGAATTAATTAGGTGGGTCGTAGGATTTGAACTCACGACCACTTGGTCATAAACGCTTTGATACTATGTTAAGCGATCATTTCACCACAATAGCTTAAGCTATTGTGTGAGGCCAACTTAATTAGTTTTATATATTCACTAACAGTTATAACTACAAGAGCTAGAGGAAATAAGGTTGGATGCTTACGAAAATTCAAAAATTTACAAAGAGAAAACCAAGTTGTTCCAAGATAATATGATTTTGAGGAAACAATTTGAGGTGGGACAGAAAGTGTTATTGTATAATTCTTCATTAAAGCTTATGCCAAATAAGTTACGTTTTAGATGGCTTGGTCCATTTGTTATTGCTGATATCTTTTCTCATGGTGTATTGGAAATAAAAATTTTAGAGACCAAAAGATTTTTAAGGTTAATAGACATAGAATGAAACCATTCTATGAGGAGATAACAGTTTCCAATGTGGTGAACAATGATTTGGAACTTCCATCATATGAAGAAGTTTGAGAAGAATCGGCCTCGTCGAGCATAATGACGTTAAACAATTATGCTTTTCAGGAGGCAACCCAAAATATGATTTATTTTATTTTGTTTTAGTTCTTTCTATGATGCATTTCTTTGTTTTTGAAACATAGATTATTGGCCAAAAAAAATCTAGACTATTAAATCTCATAAGGTGAAATCTCGCCTTATATGATTTAGTGTTCTGAAATGAGGATCTTAAAATTCCAAACTACTAAATCTCATAAAGCGAGACCTTGCCTTATGTGATTTAATGTTCTAGAATTCTAGATTACTAAATCTCATAAGGTTTAATAATCTAAACCTTATGAGATTTAGTAATCTCACAGCATGTTTTGACTAGGGGAATTCTTTGTATGGGGACAAAGAATTCCCAAAGTCAGTGGCACTAACTATGTTGGGATATTCATTTTCTTTGGAAACAAATCAAATAGTTTATAACAATTGTATCTTGTTTCGGTCTAATTAACTGAACTGAACATGATATGCCATGCTATTGCTATAACGTTTTGTTTTTAAGGACTAAAAGGAAGCTGGGAACTAAAACGTTATTCCATACTTGCACACTTCCATTCATATGAGAATATATTTGCTCTTTACATGTAAAAATTTTACCCATCTCCTCTAACCGCTAACCTCTAACCTCTAACTCTTAAGTTGGAAGTTAGGGCCATCATTTTCACCAAGAACCAAATGTCACAATCACTTTCTTTAAGTATACTTACTAAGGATGAATGGGATGGACAAACATGAAATCCATCCTATTTGTCCATTTCATCTGATGGTTTGAATTTTGCCGCACCTCTTAGTCACGCCTTTTTTACTCTTGAAGGTTACAGAGAGAGCAACAGTTTCTACTCTCTTCTAAGGTTTTTCTCTCTCCGACTTCCTCTCCTTCTCCACCATCGACTTCTTTCCGTTGATACTACTTCTTGCAATATATCTCTATGCTTGATATTTATCTTCAATAATGCAAGTTGGTAGTTGCTATAATTTTGTGTTCTTAGAGCTGACACACGTGAATTCACTGCTATTTTTCTCTGGATTAGGTGACTCTTCTGTGAAGGACAAGTGTCTTGAGATTGCTGAAGATGCTGCAAAAGGTTTATAGATAACTTGTTTTTTAATGGTTTCAATTTATGCTTTTCTTGGAAACAGGCTTTTCTGTTTGTTATTAGAATAAAGCACAGAAGGCTAACTTAAAGCAACTTCAAACTTTTTTGCTTATGTAAGATTAGATATGCATAAACCAGTAGGAAAAGATAACTGAACTTGAAAATCTACTAGCATCAAGAACAGAGCTGTGCAGATGCCTGGATAAACAGTTATCCCAACTTTCAGAAGAAATAAGGGGGAAAGAAGAAATTTGCTCTAATTTCCAGAACAAGGTTGGTTCCAAAGAATAAATTTCTTTATTAGGTTAATCAAGCTTATTTTTCTTTGATCAAATATTACAGCTCTTCCCAAGGTCAAGGAACTTAAGAACAAGGTGTTGGTGTATGCCCTTGCAGCCAATTTTGGTTGTACTTTTAATTGTATAAAATTTGTTTTATTTAATAAAAAGGCATTCTTTATCTTTGAGTATTTTAATTATTTAATTATTAATCATAAAGATAAAATCCCTAGAATAATTTTTATACAATTAGAAATTATAATGTGATTGTAATTATGAGATTTAAATTGCATTTGTTATATTATTCCTAAAATGTTCTTAGTCGTAGTTTCATCAAGACGGGATATTGATGAAATGGTTAGACTAGTATATGTTTGTTTCTTTCTTATGTAGAAAGTAATTGATCTTATAGATTAAAATATGGAGATACTTAAACAAACATGTGGGTGCTTATTAGAGAATAATTTCACTGAACTGACCCGATTATGAGAATCCCGAACGGAACATTACTTGTGTGTCTGTGGATTATCTCATTATGATGGTTGTATAATTGATCCTTGGACTTGAGATTACTAAAGTTATCTCATGTAGGAATTGCTATGTTTTCATACTACTTATGTTTTACTCTTGGAGTAGTTCAATTCGGTAGTTATTGGATATAGTATGAACTATATTAAAATAGTTGAGTAAATCAATAAAGAATTCATTGTCCTAAAGTAATTAGGAAGAATGTTATGTTGTTCTTGATTAGTAATGATTTTGGGAATCTCTGGCTAGAGTAAATTGAAATTTGGAAAAGTTGTTTCCAAATATCAATTATAAATCATTTACTAATTAGCAAGAACAAACATGAT
>JAOSBO010226583.1:0-14444 GCA_027563915.1 Erythroxylum rotundifolium | reverse complement strand
AGCAGTGATGAGGAATTTTGAAAACTTTTCAATGAGAGATGAAGAGAATGTGGCTGTGGCAAAATCCAGATTTATGGCGTTAGTGCAACAGCTGAAGGAGTTTGGTGAGAATACTAGTATCGAGAGGTTAGTAGACAAATTTTTGAGCAAATTTCCACTGAGATTTGAGGCCAGTATAGCACCTGTGGAGTGGCAATTCAGCAATGAACCTGATTCAGTGTCACTGGAACAAGTGTTTAATGTGCTGGAAATGTATGAGCAGAAGCATGGAGTCAGGAGAGAAGGAGAAGAGTATGCTTTAAAGGCAGAACGATTCAAAGTACCAGAAAACCCACCAATCCATACCCAAACACAGAACCTGAATCAAAATCACCTAGAACCAAATGTAGTGCAACCACAGAACCAACAACTTTCACAAAACCAGCCACAAAACATCCAAAATCGTTACTAGTTGACTTCATATCCTCAAAACTAGCCTTATCAAAGTAAAGTGTAGTACCAAATGCCCCATGTGTATGCTCAACCACAATTCCCTCAACAAATACCTTACCTGAACCATCCTCAAAATTTCCAAAACACCATCCAATATTCAAGAAATAACACCAACAGAATGCAAAGTGAGCCTATAGCAGCTCGATGGGGAATGTTTCCCAATTGCAGATTCTATGAGAAGAGTAATCATGCTGCTGAAGAATGCTTATGGAATGAGAATGCATATTGCATTTATTGCAGGAAAAGGGGCCACTCAAAGAGAGTATGCTATGAAAGGTCGATGAATGAACAGCAAAACCCACAAAGTCCCATTTTTGGAAAACCACCCCCAATACACCCTTCACAAAGACAAAATACTATTCCAAACCAAATGCCATTTCGACCACAAACCTACCAAAACACCTCTGCACCACCAGTATACCAAGCACACTATGTTACAAATTCTGCAAATCCACAGTTACCTCAGCCCTACACAACTCAGCCAACCTTGACATACCAAATGCCTTATCAGTCTACACCAACATACAACCCAAGCCAATCACCACAAATCACATATTCTATTAACAATGCCATACCATCACAGTCACAACTTGAAAATCACCCTAACCTTCAAAGCAACATGTAGAATAATTCAAGCACACAATCAGGAACATCACAAACCAGTAAGCCAGCAGAGAAACCTATCACAGAGGAGAGTGTGTTTGTAGCAGAAATTTGTCAAGAAACCATAGAAGGTGCTCCTGTTGATGGAATTTGCACAGCTGAAGTGAAAAATGAAAAATGTAGTGAGTGGTTAGTGGACAGTGGTTGCTCAAATCACATGACAAGAAGAAAAGAAGTCTTTGTTGGGAAAAATACCAGCACAAATGCAGTGGTAAAAATAGGGAATGGAGAGCTTATACCTGTCTCTTAGAAGGGATCAGTTGAATTGGACACAAGAGCTGGGAATACTGTGCTTAAAGAAGTGTACTATAATCTAGAACTAGACCAAAATCTGATAAGTGTTAGTCAACTTTTGGAGAAGAAGCATAAAGTCTACTTTGAGGATGAAATGTGCAGGATTTTCAATGAACATGGAGAGCTAGTGCATAAAACTCCTATGGTGAATAGAATTTTTAGAATTAAAATGGCAAAGGTAGAGGGAGCATTTGCTGCCATACCAGTGACAGAAATGACTCAATTATGGCATAGAAGGTATGGACATGCCAACTTGGATTATATTATTGAGATGCAAAGAAAGGAGCTAGTCCATGGAATACCACAATTGAGTAGCAAGATGAAGAATTTATATGAACCATGTGCAAAGGGAAAGAGCCACGTTTTTCCATTTCCAACAAATGAATGGAGGGCCACAGAAAAACTGCAATTGGTGCACACTGATGTTTGTGGACCAATGGACACACCATCAGTTGGAGGAAGTAGATATTATGTGGAATTTATTGATGATCTGTCAAGGTATTCATGGATATACTTTATGAAGAGCAAGGATCAAGTGTTTGGTTTCTTTAAAGTGTGGAGAGTAGAAGCTGAGAGTTAATGTGGGAAGAAAGTGAGATGTTTGAGAAGTGATAGAGGAGGGGAGTATGTTTTGAAGGAGATGAAGGATTAATTTGAAATGGAAGGTATATTCCATAAATTTTTAGTGGGATACTCACCACAACAAAATGGAATTTCAAAAAGAAAAAATAGAACCATAGTTGAAATGGCAAAAACAATGATGTTTGGGATGGGAGTACCAAGGAGATTTTGGCCTGAAGCATGTTTTACTGCAGTGTACTTGCAAAACCGAATAAAGACTAGAGCATTGAATGATAAAACCCCTTTTGAAGTCTGGTTTGGTGTCAAACCAAAGGTGCATCATTTGAGAGTGTTTGGATGCATAGCATACATGCATGTTCTTGAAGCTAGGAGAACTAAGCTAAATGAGAAAGAAATCAAAGGAGTAATGATGGGATATAGTGCAGAATCTAAAGGGTACAGAATATACAATCCAAAAACTCAGAAAATGGTTGTATCTAGAGATGTGAAATTTGATGAGAATGAAGGATAGAAGTGGGGAGAACTTGCAGCCGAACAATCAAAAAGAGTTAGAGTTGAATTTCCATTATTTGAACCTGAAGCAGATGGAAGAAGAGAAGGGGATGCACTTCAAGAAATTACAAATACAGACAATTCAACAAATGCAGAAGTTGAAGCATCTCAGGGGGAAACTTCTCAGCCAGAACAACAAAACTTAAACAACTCAAGAGAAGAAGGGAATCAGGAGGAGGTTGAACCAAACTCTGAGGATGATTTAGTTCCAGAAAATGAGGAGTTGAGCTCACCATCTCAGGAGGAGACATCTAGCTCAAATAGTGCACACAAGGAGAGGGATCTAGCCTCCATTTATAGAGAAACGTGCAATGAGACAAATGAGGAGGTAGCAGATGATGCATACATGGTTCCAGAATATGCAGTGCCTGCAGAATCTGAACCATTGACATATAAACAAGCTATCAAACAAGGAGTATGGCAAGGCTCAATGGATGAAGAGATAAAAGTAATTGAAGAAAATGGAACTTGGTTGCTGGTTGATTTGCCAAGTCCAGAAACAAAAGTGGTCGACTCCAAGTGGATTTACAAGAAAAAATTGAACTCGGATGGATCAATCAACAAGTATAAAGCTAGGCTTGTTGTGAGGGGATACAAACAAGAGTATGGGGTAGATTATACTGAGACATACGCACCAGTAGCAAGGTTAGACACAGTGAGATTGCTGTTAGCTCTAGCTGGAAATAAGGGGTGGAGGGTGTACCAAATGGATGTGAAGAGTGCATTCCTTAATGGAATGTTTGATGGGGAGGTATACTTGAAGCAACCTAAAGGATATGTAAATGAGGGATAAGAGCAGAAAGTTTACAAGCTAGTTAAGGCTCTATATGGGCTGAAACAAGCTCCAAGAGCTTGGTATTTAAGAATCAACAATTACTTGATCCAAAATGGCTTTAAGAGAAGCAAGAGTGAAGCAGCATTATATGTCAAGACTTGCACCGAAGGGAAGTTGATTTGCTCATTATATGTTGATGATCTCCTAATAATCAACACTAAGGATCAGTTAGTAAAAGAATTCAAAGAGTTAATGAAGTCTGAATTCAAGATGACAGACTTGGGAGAAATGAGCTATTTCTAAGGATTGGAAGTTGATCAAAGGGAAAATAGAATATTCATAAATCATAAGAAATATGCAGAGGAGCTGATTGAGAGGTTCAATTTAAAGGAGAGCAATGGCATGACAACTCCCATAGAGCATCAATTGAAATTGGAAGCCACGAAACCAGGTGAACAATTTGATGTGACTTATTATAAGAGCATGATAGGTTCCTTGATGTATTTGAGTGCTTCTAGACCTAATATTGGTTGTGCTATAAACATTATGGCAAGTTTTAATCATAATCCATCTAGGCAGCATGCTATATATGCAAGAAGAATACTCAGATACATTAAACACACAGTGCAGTATGGTATTTGGTATGGGAGAGGAGAAAAGGTAAAATTGTATACATTCAGTGATGCAAGTTATGCTGGAAGTGGTGAGTGTAGAAGCAGAAGTGGGTATTGTTGTAGCTTGGGATCAGGGATTTTTGCTTGGAGTTAAAAAAACAGAAAGTGTTGCTCAATCAACAGCTGAGGTAGAGTATGTAGCAGTGAATATGGCAGCTAAGCAAGTTCAGTGGGCAAAGAAGATTCTGATGGATGTTAGAGAGTTGAAGGAGAAGTGTGTTACCATCTACTGTGATTCTAGTGCAGCAATATCCATGTTCGAAAATCCTTCGGATCACATGAGGACTAAGCATATGAGAGTTAAATACCATTATATTAGAGAATTAATTGAAGAAAAGGAGATCAAGATGGCATTTTGTAGGACAAGTTTCCAATTGGCAGACATATTTACTAAAGCTTTGCCTAGGTGGAGATTTGAAGCCTTGAGAAAATTGATAGGTATGCAGGCTCCACAAAACAAAGGAGGAGCTGTTGAATTATGTTGTTGCATAGAGCCTGCTGTATTGAAGCTTGCGGAGGATCTTGCTGCATCAGTCAAAGTGAAGAAGAAAGGGAGACTGAAGAAGAAAACTCCCAAGCTCCAAAGAAGATTAGAGATGATGGTTTTGGGGATAATGTAGAAGGTTATGGACCAAAGGAATGAAATTCAGATGAATGAAGTTCAAAGCTTCAGAACAAAAGAAATGGCTTAAACAAGCTAAAATGGAAAGTTAGAAGATGAAGATTCAAAACATGAGAGGGAAAAGCAGAGTCTGAATTTCCAGATTAATTAAAACTAGAAATGTCATTAGCCATTAAAGCAGATCAAGTCAGCATAATTCACACTTCATGCAATGTGTGGTCCCAACCATATCAGTTTTCCTTTTTCTGTTGTTATATTACAGTTGGCCAAAGAATTGTCACTTTTTGTTAGAATTTCAGACAACAAATCGTCATAGTATTCTGTTAAGCCAATGAGAGCAAGAAACTTGACAAAATCTTGCTTCTCATTTAGTTTTTATTTTTATTGTCAACCTTTGGATGTAAGGCACAAAAAATGTGTGCAAGAGCTGATATGAAAAGCTCAGTTTTCACTTCCTATTGTATCAGACTCGAAAATGAATGAAAAGTAGTTCCTCGTCATCTTTGTTGAAAAAAATTTGCTATCTTGCTTTGAGTGTTTGCTTGTGTGTACTGTGGATGAGAATTGAGAGTGAAAGAACAAATATTGGATCTGCAAAATTTTCAATTTTTCCTGCAGTTGCATTTTTCTTCAGTTACATATCTCTACAGTTTCATTTCCTTACAGTTGTTGAAATACACTGTAACTATCCGAATGGTTTAAAACATATGTTCCTTATTTCTGAGTGATTACAACCAATACAAACTCAAGTGTTACAACTAGAGAAGTAGAAAAGAGTTGATATTCTGAAAGTTTTCATTTCCTGGAGCAGAAGCAGTAGTGCAGCAGTATTGAAGATAGCCTTCAATCGCCTTGTCCCGAAGCTGAAGTTCTAGTGAAGCATTGAGGGAGCTAGCAATCATCTGGCAAGACGGGTCCCATTGTCTGGAAGGCCCTGAATTTCACTGGCATTGGCTTCTCGCTAACGGGTATCGCACATGGCAACATAAAAACTCTGGTTCCCTGTTGGCCCCAACAGCTGTAAGATACATATGATGGGAAGGAGAAAAATTGTCATAATTCACATAATCAGCTAGGGATAGGACACACCTGGAAGATGCGTTGAAAAGGGTTCATGGTTAGACGGGCTTATAGACATGACGGAGTTGACCACATAGTCACGAAGACGGATAGAAGGTTGCTTAATGCGGTGTCCTTTCCCTAAGACACCAGCGGTTTCAGGTTGCTTAACTTCAAGTGTCGTGACATTGCCATCATCTTGCACGGAATGATCGGAGTCTGGATCAAGTATGGGTACTTCGTGGTTTTATTGCACAGGGTCCTTATCATGCCTCTCGGGTTGACCCCCCTTATCCCTCAAAGTTGGCTCAACATTCACTTGATCAGCAAGAATGGGTGCATTAATGGGAAAACTTTCACTAATAGTCGTTGGTGAAGTCCTATCTTTGAGCAAACATGGCACAGATGAAAAGGGGAACTCTTCTTCTACAAACTTCACATCCCTAGAGACAAAGAAAGACTCTTTTTCCAAATCATATAATTTCCAGCCCTTTTTCTCATATGGATAACCCATGAAATGCATTTGCAGCTTCGACTCTGGAATTGATCTCCTTTGGTGAGTTAGTTATGGGAATAACACAAAGAACCAAACACTTGCAAGTGGGCATAGGAAGGTGGTTCCCCATGTACTATCTCATATAGAGTTTTCCCATTAAGAACAGACGAGGGAGTCAAATTAATTAAATACCCAGCAGTGAGAACACATTCCCCTTAAAACTGAATAGGAAGCATCCTTTGAAATCGCAATGCACGAGCCACATTGAGAATGAGCCTATGTTTTCTTTTTATTATTCTATTTTATTGGGGAGTTCCTGTACAAGAGGTTTGATGTATAATTCCTCGTTGTAGAAAATAAGAACTCAAGGAGGTGAACTTTGTGCCATTGTCACTACACACACATTTAACAAATTTATTATGTTGTCATTCTATTAAAGGGAAAAATTCCATCATAGCCTTTCAAACTTCCCTTTTATCAGACAGTAAGTATGTCCAAATAGCTCTAGAATAATCATCAACAAAGGTCAGGAAATAAGATGCTTCACAAGAGGAAAGAGTGTTGGAGTTAATTGTTTTGTGAAACCAGAATTATTAAAGCTTGCTGAGGATCTTGCTATGACAATCAAATTAAAGAAGAAAAGAAGGGTGATGACCAAGCTGAAGCCTCTTAGACATCTCAGGAAACTTGAGCTGCTGATCTTGGGATTAATTCAGAAAACTTTGCCTCCAAAGATTGAAGTTCAAAGAAAGAAAGTTGGTGAAGAAGCTGAGAATGTCTCCAGAAAATCTGATGCAATCTGCTGAAGATCTATAAACCTGAAGAAGTTTTTTCCTGAAGCAGAATTGGAGCTTGAAGAAGAAGTTGAAGAAACCTGATAGGATTATCCTACTTGAAGTTAAAGGGAGATTAAGCTAAAGTGATGAAGTTTAAGAGATAGCTGATGTGGAGAATGAGTCAAATCTGCCGAGGAACAATTTCAAGCTGATGTGGAGAATGAAAGTTAAAGGTTGTCTGTTTCATACTAAAAATGTATGAAAGTGGACCAGCATATTAGATTTGTTTCCAAGTTTTTAATGAATGTCAGTAATTTCAGTTATTGTCTTTAGCTTGTTTTGTTTTCTAGCTGAAGGAGAAGTGTTAGGCTCCTGTTTAGGTTCAGAAGCATGTTTATCAGTTTTTGTCCGTTTTTCCAGATGTACTAAGGCATGAAAGAGTTGAATATAAAGCTCAAAACAATTATCATCCGAATGCAATGCAATAGAACAGTAGCATTTTGTCCAAAAACTCTCTGCTTTTGAATTTTACAAAGCTACAATACAGACATTGGTTCTGTAATTCCAAGTATGTACAACCAACCTTCATATTCAAACCAGAAAAGTTACAATCAAAATCCAACAAAACCAGAACCTATCCTAGTTTACATTTGTTTGCATTTGAGAGGTAGTAGCTCAATACATTCAGTGAAGATTGTTCAAAAGTAGCACTCCTGAAGAGCTTGACACAAAGCTTGATAGTTGCTGGTTTGAAGTAGTAGGCTCGAAATCATCTTCCAAGGTGCAGAAAAGGAGGCATTGCATTTATCTTCTTGAAGTGTGAATTACTGGAGTGTGTATCAGCTTCCAAGGGTCGAAGCATCAACTTGGAAGTCAGAGACTAGTTGCTGCAAGAAGTGAAGGAGGCCAGAGAATCAACTTCCTAGAAAGAGTTCTATAGGGTTCCCACAAATCACAGTTAATCAACTCAAAAACTTCAGTAGCACGAAAGTTGCTTAAAGGAAAATTTTCTTTTGTTTGTTTCGTTTTTTCACATACTTCACAGACTTTATGCAGTTGCTCATTAGTGCACTCAATCTTTATATTAGGTAACAGGTATATAGTCTTGTAAGAGGGACGTCCCATCTATTTGTGCCACAAATCAATTTGAATCTCCACTCTAGCATGACATGTGGTTATTTGTGGCATGCCCCGATACACGTAAAGCCCATCTTTCCGTTCACCCACTCCAATCAGCATCTTCAAAGTGAGGCCCTGCATCAGACACAGCTTATTAGTGAACATAACGACACAATCCTCATCATTAGCTAATTGCGACACTGGAATCAAATTGCACTTTAATTGTGGCACATAAAGCGCTTTCTTCAGTTTAAGTCCGCCAGCAAGGGCTACAGTTCCTTTTCTATTTTCCGAAACTCACTCACCATTCTTCAAGCCCACTGTACATGCTACCGTATTATGTTGTTCACTGAAATTTCTTAGGTTTCCTGTCACATGGTTAGTTGCACCATTGTCAACAACCCATAAATTGTGTTCTTTCTTACTAGTCATCTTTTTAGCTTCATTTTTCTTATTGTCTTTCAGCATCTTCACCAATGTTTCCCATTGCTCGTTGCTAAGACCTACAATTGCTTAATGTCCATTTGCTACACTTGGCGTGGCCTGCATTACATTAGCATGAGTTGTGCTCTTTTTGTGTGTCCCCAACTTTTGTCCATTTCGACTGCCGCTTCCTTCGTTTCGTGGTTTAACCCCCCACCACTTAGGGTATTTGATCAGTTCAAAGCATTCTTTGATGTCATGTCCCGCTTTGCCACAATTTGAACAAGATCCTTGCTTGACTTCATTCTTGCCTTTGCTTTTGTAACCAGCTTGCACCGCCAATCCCATCAAAACTCTTTCTTCCTTTGAGAGAGCAGTTGTCTTCATTCGCTCCTCTTGCACCATGGTTGCATATATTCGATTAAGGGATGGTAACGGGTCTGTAGCTAAGATGTTCGATAGTGCAGTTCCATAAGTTGCATCGTCCAATCCCAGTACGAACTGATGAGCTCTCTCTTATTCCCTTCTCTTCTCAAGTTGCGACCCAATATTGCACGTGCACTTCCCACACGGGCATTTTGGAATCTACTCATAATTGGCCAGTTCTTCCCACAACATCTTCAATTTCCCATAGTATGCAACCATAGTCATTCCTTATTGTTTGCACTCTGTCAATTCAACCTTCAATTGCTAGATTTTTGGTCCATTCACGGCCGAGAATCGCTCCTTAATGTCGTCCCATAGATCCTTTGCATTTTTGGCATGTGTGATCGTGGAGCACAAGCCTGGTTCGACGATGTTCAATATCCAAGATACCAGCATGGATTGGACTGTCCACCAATCCTCTAACTCTGGTGCATCTTCTTCAGGTTTGTTGACGGTGCCATGCACAAATCCCCAGTTGCGTCGAGCCCGCAGAGAAATTTTCACAGCACGACTCCATTTGTTATAATTTTCTCCATGAAGCTGGACTTGTGTGATCACACTCCCTAGGTTGTCACTCGCACTCATGTCATAGGGAAAAGGACCTTTCTTGATTCCGTCTCCCTTCGGTGTTGTTTCTTGGTTTGGTTCTGCCATTACTGCGTCGAAGGCTTGCCTATGTGCAACGATCATCACGCTCTGATACAATGTTAAAATTGAATTTGGGCAAATCTGCTAATCCTTATATTGATCACTGTAATATGTACACGAGAGTTTCCTAATTATTTGGTCAACAATCTCCTAATTACAGCAAGAGTAGATATGGACAGCAATACATTCCTAAAATACACAATTGATATTCTAATAAAAAAGTGGAGGTGCCTAATTGATATGGTTGGATACACAACGGATTTGATGATGCGGATATAGTTAATGCTGCGACATTAGTCTTATATGGATAATTATTTTTAAAAAGTCTAAAGACAATAAATAGAGTTGAACTTAAATTCTAATTCTTTTGGTATAAATAACTTAAAGTCGTAATAAAATCAAAGCTAAATTATTAAATTTGAATATGAGCAGAATTTAAATTGGAATAAAAAAGCATAAATCCTGATTGAATTTTAATTTTTAAACCTTTTCAAATTAGATTTTAATGTGTTAGAATTAAATTTAAACTTTATTCATATAGAATTAGGCTTTTTAAACTCAAATCTTAAGAAATCATATATTATTAAACTCAACATTTTAACTTAATCTCTCCCTATTTCATTGTGAATGGACTATAATCATGCAACAATACTTTTGTACTTTCGCTAAAATAAAAAATCATAAATGTTTAATAATATTTCAACTAAAAAGAAATATACTAAAATCTTCTTATTTATATAGCCAGGCTTACCATGATCTCTAAATGAATTACAAAAATCAATATATCAAATTCATAGTTTTAATGATTTTTTAGGAAATAAATTTCAAATCAAATTCATCATATTTATGAAGGCAATTATGTTTAATAAATGTAACTACATATATTTTTTAAAACTTTATTTTTCTAACCTCTCTACCCACTCAAATTGGTAAGGTTGTTTTCTTTGTAACCAAAAGTTCATAAGCTTAATCACGGAAAAAACCTCTTTGTAAAATACAAAGTAAAGATTGCAAAAAATTGATGTCCCTCCCTCATATAATTGATGTCACCTTGTGCACTAGAATTATTGTTGGAGTTATTGTGGTTGTAGTAGTATTTATTTGTTCTTACTCATAGAAGATCCCCATTATTTCTTTCATAAATATGAATATTAATAAGGTTTATCATTTTTATAATAAAAAATTCATAAAAGACTCCTATTATCTAATAGGCTCTTGTCATTTAAAAGGCTTTATCCTCTAACAGGTTCCTACTGTTTTTATTCATTAACTAAGATCTGTTTATTATTCAGGTTGAAAGAAACTGCAAAAATTTTTAAGTCACACACAATTTACCCCCTCTTGCGTGTGTGCGCTTTATCACCTTGGTTAGTATATCAACGACTTCATGCTCTGTAGGGACCTACTTAACAGTGAGATTTCCTTGTTCCAATTTTTCTCAAATAAAATGAAAGGCAAGTTTGATATGCTTGGAACGATTATGTAAAATGGGATTCGCAGTCATATAAGTGGCAGACAAGTTGTCACCCAAAAGGAGAGTTAGCTGAGCCAAAGAAACATCGAGTTCTCAGGGAAGTTGTTGGACCCAAATTATTTCCATACTAGTAGCTGCAAGCCCACAATATTTAACTTCTATCGATGACTTGACAACAACATGTTGCTTTTTAGAAGACCAACTAATGAGATTCCCTCTAAAGAAAACACAATAACCATGTGTAGAGCGACAATTATCTAGGTCCTCTGTCCAATCAGTTTTTGAATAAGTCACCAAGGAACGTGAAGCTGAGCTACAAAAATATAGTCCATGATGCATGGCTCCTTTTAAATACTGCAGGATCCTTTTAACTGCTTGCCAATGGAAAATAGTGGGTGAGTGCATATACTGACAAAATCGGTTAACAAAATAAGATATTTCTGGTCGAGTAACAGTGGCAAATTGCAATGTGCCAATAACACTTCTCTAGAGATGTGGATCATAAAATGCCTGGCTTGAGGAAGATAAACGCATGGATGCTTCTACAGGGGTAAAACCGGTTTGGCACCAACCATATGAACACATTCCATGAAGGTCACCAATATACTTAGCTTGAGAGAGGAGCTTGACATTTTTATCCCTATGTACCTCAACACCCAAAAAATAATTCAACTCTCCCAACTCTTTTAAGGCAAAAGTCACATTAAGATCTTCCATAAAAGCTTGGATAAAACCACCATCATTTCCCGTAAGAATTAAATCATCAACATAAACTGACAAATATGTGGAAGAGTTATTATGATGTCTCATAAATAAAGAATAATTTTAATAGCATAATGTAAAGCCATAGTCAAGTGAAAAGGACTTGAGTTTAGTAAACTATGCACACGGAGCCTGTTTAAGTGCATAAAGTGCTTCACAAAGCTGATAAACATGATTAGGGAGCTTAGGATCTTTGTATCCTTATGGATGAGACATAATTATACATTCATTTAAATCCCCATGCAAGAAGGCATTATTTATGTCAAATTGTCGAATAGGCCATCCATTTGAAACAACAAGAGGCAAATCTAAACGTACCGTAGTTGGCTTAACTACTAGACTGAAAGTATCAAAGAAGTTAACACCAAATTTATGTGTGATTCTTCAAAAAACCAAATGATCTTTACAATGCTCGATAGTTCCATCAGCACGTCGCTTAACCCTATAAACCCACTTACAATCAATAATGTTAGCACCGAGAGGAGGAGCCATGAGATTCCAAGTTCTGTTAGAGAAAGAGCTTGATATTCTTTGCCCATAGCCTCTCGCCATTCAAAATAACGAGCTGCTTGTTTGTAGGTGTTGGGCTCAAAGAATGCAAGGCTAGAATTTGGGAAAGGATGTTTAGTGGCCCTGAAGGCCTTAGGTTTAAGGTTATTGGTGCGGGCTCTTGTCACCATAGAGTGAATGGATGTAGCAGTGGATCGTAAGTGACTCAAAACTGATGGTTGTGGTGGAGCGGGAGCATTTTGGCTTGATGAGACAATAGGTGCTGCCAAGTCACTCAGGTTGGGTACCACAGGGGGCTGCGAAGTCTCAAGGGAAGGAGTTGATGGTATAGGAGATATTAAAGGTGCATCATGTAATAGTTGAAAGGTGGTTTCTGACAAAATAAATGGCGACTGAAATTCAATATTTTTGCCTTAACATTTATTAAGCTGCAGATGCCTTTATATGGGCAAGCTTACAGATGAGAGGAGAACACAATACACGAGAAGCATCTAGAATGTCAGAAAAACAATAAGGGAAATAACAAAGCAGTGGGCTGGTGAAGATATGTGGGCCTTGTCTTGTTTGACTTATGGTTCTTCTTTTGTCTTCCTGATTTAAGAGTGTCGTAGCTTTTAGTGTCTTCATGGTAGGAAGATGATGACGCTCCTGGTGCATGTTCTTTTAACAGGGCCCCATAAGCTGGAATATATCTATTGTGTATACCCAGATTAAGTAAGAGTGTCTCAAAGGGTCCTCGGGACAAAGCTTTTTGTGAAGATGTCGGCCAGCTGTTAGTGAGAAGCGACTGGGAGTAGGTGGACGACCTCTTCTTAGACCTTGGTACGTATGAGATGACAATCGATCTCTATGTGTTTCGTGCGTTCATGGAAGATGGGGTTTTCGGCAATAAGGATGGCCGATTTGTTGTCACAATAGAGGTAAGCTGCTCCTTTATACATAAAGCGGAAGTCTTTGAACAGATAAACTAACCACTGAAGCTCGCAGGTTGTAGCAGCTAAGGCTCGGTATTATGCTTCTGAGGAACTACAGGAAATTATGGCTTGCTTCTTTGATTTCCAAGATATCAAGGCAAAACCAAGGAACACGCAGAAACCAGTGACCAATTTATGAGAGTCCGAACACGTTGCCCAGTCAGAGTTCGAGAAAGCGCGAAGGTGTGCTGAGGAGTCCTTCGGGAAGAGAAGGCCTTGACCATGTGCCTTTTTTAGGTATCTTAGCACACGATTGGCGGCTTGTAGATGTTCCATGGTCATCTTGTCAAGAAATTGGGATAACTGTGGCACAGGAAAGCTGATATCCGACCTTGTAATGGTAAGGTAAAGCAATTTTCCTATTAAGCTCAGATATCTGCTGACGACTGTGTAGGGTTCACCGGAGGCTGTTAAGTGCGTGATTGGAGCCATAGGTGTTAAAGTAGGTCTGTAGTGGAGAAAGCCAAAGTCCTCCAAAAGGTCCAAGGTGTACCTTCGTTGTGACAAATTAATGCCAATGGAGGATCGCGCCAGCTCTAGTCCGAGAGAAAACTTTGCTGGTCTAAGGTCTTTAATCTGGAAGGTATCATTTAGGAACTTTTTCATTGTTTCGATTAGTTAAAGGTCAGTGCTTGCTAGAAGAACATCATCTACATAAATTAGTAGAATAATAAACTGACAACCTTGTTTTTTGGTGAACATGGCATGATCTGAGGCGGACTAGAAGAGATGGTCAGAAATTACTGCGGACATCATCTTGGGATGCCACTGTAGGAATCCAACCATGATTGAATTATGGGCGCAGCGGAAACAAAAAAAAAAATTTACGGATTCCGAGCGGATCCCGATAATTGATTAAACTTGAATAAAAACAATAATCGGATTAGAAATCCTACCTTGTTCGCTTTCCCGAGAAAAACTTAGAAATTTTTCTCTGAACGATCAATCACTAGCTGTTCACGTGTCCAGCCTCTGATAGTATCCACAGAGCAATTTCCAAACTGTTTTGGAGGAAGAAGACAGAAAGTACTAGCTTTCATAAAGCTTTTTCCCTTTAAATAGAAAAATCAAGATAGATTTTTATTAAAATTAAAACTCTCTAATTATAATTAGAATCAAATTC
>JAOSBO010226515.1:0-14449 GCA_027563915.1 Erythroxylum rotundifolium | reverse complement strand
TCTGTCCAGATAAGGCACTCTTCTATTTTCGGTAGGTAACTCCCTTGAAAGATGGCAAGATAATCTTTAAAGATTGTGTTTAGTTTGAATTTGACTTCTGAAATTTTACCTACAGATTTATTCCCTCCTTAGGCGTGCTCACGCTTAGTCTTTGAATTTCTGTCAATTTGAGAATTTTCGGATTTTCTTCCTTCTTTTG
Organism: Erythroxylum rotundifolium; assembly: GCA_027563915.1. Lineage (NCBI taxonomy): Eukaryota > Viridiplantae > Streptophyta > Magnoliopsida > Malpighiales > Erythroxylaceae > Erythroxylum > Erythroxylum rotundifolium. The sequence goes on along the minus strand of JAOSBO010226515.1, from coordinate 14,250 downwards.
CATCTTTTTGATTCCATTCAGTCTCTAAGGTGTTGAAAACCATTTGTAATCAATTATAAGATAATTCTATCAATTCTGGATAATAATTTCAACACATGAACGATAATTAAGTCCAAAATAAGTGCAAATTAAATGACTTAACAAATTCCCCAACACCGAACCTTTGCTCATCCTCGAGCAAACATGTCAAACCACTACACTCAGTCACTTCATCCTTCATAAGATCAAATGCACACAATCTATTAACTTGGGCCAAAGAAACTTAAGTTGCAACACATATCATAATTGCTTTTTACCAATGCAAATAAACTTAGTCAAAATATGACATCTTTGTTCAAAAGCAAACATGAAATCAAAATGAATTCTTCTCACAGATTTCGCTCTTACACTCAAGTGTTTGAGAGCAAAGTCTTTCTCTCAATCTCACTCTATCATGTTGCACTACCATAAGCTTGCAATTTCACCAGTTATCATTCATTCAGATCACATGAGCTAATAAATCATAAGGGCTTATTAAGGGTTGTAATGGGGCTAGGTTCAAAGGCAAGGTAAAAGCATGGCAAAGGGTTAATCACAAGTATTCACAAAGTACCAAGTAGAAGGGACACACAAATTAAAATTCTGAGATAAACATGAATAAAAAGGACTACAACTACTCATTACTAACTAGTACCACTATACTTTATTCTTTTGTTTCTTCTTCTTTTTTTTTCTCTTTTCCTTATTCTTTTCTTCTTTTTTTTCTTTTTCTTTTTTTTCTTTTTTTCGAATAACGCTAAGAACATGGGAAAAAAATAAGAACAAGAGAAAATAATAAAGACATGAGTAGAAGTACTTATAAAAATATCTCAAAACACAATATAACACAAAAGTCCTAAATTACTCAATGCTTTATTCAACTTGTGAAGGGGAAAAGCTAATGGGGTTTTTGGTTTTAATGTGAGGTGATTAATTGAAAAAAACAATGTTAAAGGCTCAAACGTGTTTGCAAAAGGAAAATAACAAGGTGGGTCAATTTTAAGCTAAGGGTGTAAAAACAAAGAAGGCCTTAATCACTTCTATATCCCATGCGATCAAATAAATTCAAACCAGTTCCATGCAAGTTCTGAAGGCAACATAAATAGAGGAGCATCACACAATTCAAAAGATTATCATGACATAAAGATGATGTCATTTAGGCTCAAGTCGCTCACAGGTTTACTTCAAGAATTCACTTTAATTCCACAATTTACTTCATCACTCAAATGTCAAAATTTTTGACTATGTCTATAAGATCAGTTATTGCAATCAATCAACATGATTCACCTTAAAATTTATTTAGCCCAAATTAATTTCATGCATACACCCAATCTCATCCAAACTAATATGACCAAGCTTCATGACTCAACATGCAAAACCATACGCAAAAATCAATAGAAACCGTACACAAAACCAAAAATATTCACATCAAAAGTCCAAAATTTCCCCCCACACCTAGACCAACATTGTCCTCAATGTTAAAGAAGCATAAAAAAAATTAAAGAAAGTTTCTCTTTTTGGAGGTGTTGAGATCAAAGTGTTGGCAAATGTGGTGGTTGAAATCCTTCGGACTCCCAGTAGGCCATCAGATTGTTCTCCAACCGGTGCATGGTCCTTTCAAGCTGGCTGAGACGAGCATCCAAATCGGCATTTTGTTGTGAATGTGTGCTAGGTACTGCCGGTGGTTGGTTGCTAGGTTCAGCTGGTGGTATCCAGCATTGTCCGGTTGAAGTTCTTGTTGTCGGGAAAGTAGACGGGCTGGGAGCGATGAAAGCGAGGTAACCTTGGCTAAGGTCCACAATACCCATCCTGTATAGGCAATCTAAATCCAACGGGTCTATACCATAAGCCACAGTCATAGCAGTATTATCAAGATCTAACACGCCCAAAGTAATTGCTAATTGTGTGATGTAAGACCCAAGAATCAAAGGTTTAGACTTCTTTTGCAAAACGGCATGAAATTATGTCATAAACCAAAAACCCAAGTTAACTAGAATATGCCTATCCATACACCACAAGAAATAAAATTCAGCTTTCGACAAAGTACCCGCAGCATCCTTTCGACCGGAAAAATTAAATGCTAGTAACCTATGGATAATCTTGAAAATAGGGTTCCGAAGAAAAGAACTTTTAGAAAGGCTAGCATTATAAGGATGGGTGTCAACAGATCATTGACGCCATAACTGTTTCGCATTAAAATCGGCATGAAAATCACATTGAGAAGTGATAAATAACCCAGTCTCATTTTTAGCAGTGGAAAGAAATCCCAAGGCAACATTAAATTCAGCAATTGAATAGGCAATTTCCTTCCCTTTCAATCTAAATTCAACAGCCTCTTTCGTATACATATTAAAAGTTTTATCACAATTGAATTGGAAAGTGCTATAAAATTCTAATGTTAATTCAACGAAGGCAGGGCAATCTATTTGGGCAAAAGCACTCCATCCAGTGAGACCCATCAATTGCACAAAAGAGTCATATACACGCAGAGCTTCAAGTGTATCAGAATGAATAGACTTATAGGGGAAAATCTGTTGTTGGCTGAGCTGTTGGAATCGGGCTGTATCGTCGGGAAACAAGAAGGAAGTGCAGCCCACTACCTTAGTAGATAACTTGCTTCGGGTTTCAACCTCTTTACCCCTCCTTGATCGTGGTCGTGTACGTGGGGGTAGATAATGGAACGTTGGTGCTAAAGTTGGGGCTGGAAGTGTGTCGGTGGTCTGGGAAGAGGGTTGAGGTGGGTAGACATCAGCAGCAGGCCGAATGGGTGTGGGAAGCCTTCGGGAGTCATTCTTCTTCCTGGGCATTGTGCCAATTCGTGGAGAATGACCTGCAAAATCAAAGAATGTCGCAACACCAAAGCACAGAAGAGGATGGAATGGGTGAGTGGGTAATGGCAGATGAGAGATGCATGAGCTTTAAAGATGATGAAATGAGTGGACTAAGGTGTATTGTGAGGGAGTAGCGGCAACTGAAGAGAAAGAATTAGGGAGAAAAGAAAACAGAGTGGGAAAATAAAGAGGGAAAGAAAATAGGGGGGTGTGGCGGTAAACTGAAATTTTCGTTTTTTAATTTTTTGCTTCTTTAAAATTTTCATTTTAAATTGATGTAAAAAGGAAAAGAACATAAAAACTGACAGAATTAAATAGAAACAAAATGTAACTCGACATGCCTAACTAAATGAGAAAATATACTGAAAATTAAAAATTGGTAAAGAAAGAACATAGACAAACCTGAACAATTTACAAGTTTCCCCGAACGTACCTCTTTAAAGTCGTTAGCTGGACCTATGGCGTTACTTACCGGATTAGAAATAGGTTGGATGTGCCAACTCTATTTCATCCACTTGCTCGACCGAAGGATTTTCATAATAAAGCTTTAGGCGATGTCCATTAACCTTAAATACCTTAGAGGTATCTACGCTCTGAATTTCTACTGCACCATGAGGAAAACGTTAGTAACAATGAACGGTCCAAGCCATCGAGATTGTAATTTTCCTGGGAATAACTTAAGCTTTGAAAGATAAAGAAGAACTTTTTGTCCGATGGAAAATTGTTTCCTAGAGATCATTCTATCATGAAAAGCCTTAGTTTTTTCCTTGTAGATTTTTTAATTTTCGTACGCCTCATTACGAATCTCTTATAATTCTTGCAATTGTAACTTCCTACTAGTACTGACCTCCAATTGATCCATATTTAACTGCTTCACAGCCCAGTAAGCTCTATGCTCAATTTTCATAGGTAAATGACAAGGTTTATCGAAAACTAACCTGTAAGGCAACATACCTATAGGAGTTTTGTACACAGTTCAGTATGCCCATAGAACATCGTTCAATCAAAGACTCCAATCCTTTCAATTTAGATTTAACACTTTTTCTAGTATGGACTTGATCTCTTGATTGGATACCTCAGCTTGTCCATTTGTCTGCGAATGGTAGGCGATAGAGACTCGGTGTGTAATGCCACATCTTTTCATCAACTCTTCAAAAATCTTGTTGCAAAAATGGGTCCCTCGATTGCTAATGATAGCTCGAGGCATTCCAAACCTGACAAAAATATTTGATTTAACAAAATCAATCACGGTTTTAACATCGTCAGATACAGTAGCCTTAGCTTCAACCCATTTCGAAACATAATCTACTGCCAACAAAATGTAATTCTTATCGAAAGAAGAAGGGAAAGGACCCATAAAATCTATTCCCCAAACATAAAAAATCTCACATACCAGAATATTCATCAATGGCATTTGATTCTTTGATCCCAAGTTACCTGTTCTTTGACAACGATCGTAAGACTTGCAAAACATGTAAGAATCATAAAACAACTTAGGCCAAAACAGTCCACATTCTAAAATTTTGCGAGCAGTTCTTTTGGGACCGAAATGTCCCCCACACACAGATGAATGACAAAAATGTAAGATAGATGAAATTTCATCATCTGTGACGCATCTCCTAACAATCTGATCAGAATAAAATTGCCGCAGGTGAGGTTCATCCCAAACATAATATCTGGCCTCTCGCTTGATTTTATCTTTCTTAGCTCTCGATAGATCACTAGGTAAAGACTTAGTTAGTAAAAAGTTCACTATGTTCGCATACCAAGGGATTACCTATTGAATTGCGAAAAGGCTCTCATCTGAAAATTTGTCATGAAGAACATCAGGCGTGGTACTCGATGTGATCCGGCTTAAGTGATCGGCCACTAGACTTTCTGCTCCTTTCTTGTTGCAAATTTCTACATCAAATTCTTGAATCAGTAGTATCCATCGAGTTAATCTCGACTTGGCTTCTTTCTTGTTTACTAAATACTTTAGCGCTGTATGGTTGGAGTAGATGATCACCTTCGTCCCCACCAGATATGACCGAAACTTTTCCAATCCGAAGACAACCGATAGAAACTCCTTCTCCATTGTGGAATAATTTTTCTGGGCATCATTAAGTGTCATAGAAGCATAATAAATAACATAAGGTACCTTGTCCACTTTTTGTCCCATCACAACGTCGACTGCATAATTCGACGCGTCGCACATCAAGTTGGAGGATATGTCCCACCGTGGTGGCTGAATAATCGGCATTGTAGTGAGTCGCTCCTTCAGCTCATCAAACGCTCTTCCACATGGCTCGTCAAAATTAAACTTCTCATCTTTTTGGAGCAATCGACATATAGACTGTGCAATTTTGGAGAAGTCCTTGATAAATCTTCGATAAAATCCTGCATGACCAAGAAAAGAACGAACTTCCCCCATATTTGCGGGGTAAGATAAAGATCGAATAACATCTATCTTGGCCTTATGGACTTCAATTCCCTTCGAAGAAACAGTGTGGCCCAAAATAATACATCGATCAACCATGAAATGACACTTTTCATAATTTAAAACCAAATTAGTTTCAATGCAACGTTTTAGCACTTTTTCAAGGTTGATAAGGCATGTTTCAAAAGACTCCCCGTATACCGTGAAATCATACATAAAAATTTCCATGCAATTTTTCAAAAGATTGGAGAAAATACTTACCATACACCGTTGGAATGTCGCAGGTGTGTTGCACAATCTGAATGGCATTCATCAGTAAGCAAAGGTGCCGAATGGACACGTGAAGGTCGTCTTTTCCTGATCCTTCGGTGCCACCAAAATTTGATGATATCCTGAATAGCCATCTAAACAACAATAGTGAGATTTTCCCGTAAGTCTTTCAAGCATCTGATCAATAAAAGGAAGCGGAAAGTGATCTTTTCTAGTAACTGAATTAAGCTTCCTATAATCTATGCATACCCTCCAACCATTTTGGACACGAGTTGGAATTAACTCACCATTGCTATTTTCAATTACTGTTACACCAGTTTTCTTTGGTACTACCTGGATCAGACTTACTCACTTACTATCTGAAATCGGATAAATGATGCCTGCGTCAAGAAGCTTCAAAATCTCTTTCTTTACTACTTCCATCATAGGTGGGTTTAGACAACGTTGTGGTTGCCTCACCTCCTTCACCTCATCTTCCATCAAAATTTGGTGCATGCAGATGGTGGAACTAATTCCTCTCAAATCAGCTATCATCCAACTGAAAGCTTCTTTATTCTCCTTCAAAACATTAAAAGCTGGCTTTCCTGCACATCAAAAAGTTGTTTAGAAATAATCAATGGAAATGTATGTTTCTCACCTAAAAAGATATATTTAAGATGATTAGGTAAGCTCTTCAATTCCAATGTTGGTGGGCTGGTCAATGATGGCAGCAATTTGTCTACCCCTTTTGACGTTTCCATGGATGTGAGCCGATGAAGGGGTTCGGTGGTCTCTAAGCAAAGGGACGTTTCATGTGCTGCAGCTGATGGTTCACTAGCCAACGTCAATTCTTCCCTAACGTGCCAATGAGAGGCGTGTTCCACTTGGTCCCTAGATAATGCAGATTCCCCATCTTCTTGCAAAGTTAACGCATACTCTCTTTGTTCACCAATTGACGCAGATTCCTCATGACCATACTAAGTTGACACATTCTCCATCAATCCAACTTCCTCTTCGGCTTCCAAAATCCAATTCTCCTGCATCCACGTCTCAATAAAATCCACAGAAACAATAGTTTGTTCGTCATTAGAAATTTTCATGGTGTTATAAATATTGAATTTAATTAAGTCACCATCAAATTCCATAGTTAAAGATCCATCATGAACATCTATTTTGTTTCTAGCCGTTTTCAAAAACGGCCTTCCAAATAAAATCAGAGTGGAGGAGGATGTGTCATCCGTGCCCATCTGCAAAATATAAAAATCAGCCGAAAAAAGTATGTTTTGTACGTGAACCAATATGTCTTCTAACACACCTTTTGGGTAAGCATTTGATCGATCCGCCAATTGAATCACTACGTTAGTTTCTTTAAGAGGTCCAACATTCAAGGATTTATACACATTGTATGGCATAACATTTATGGACGCACCTAAATCTAACATAGCTCTTTCAATCCACAAATTACCAATTTGGCACGGGATAGTAAACATACCTGGATCTTGACATTTCAGTGGAATCTTTTTCCTTTTTAAAATTGCTGAAACGTTTTCTCCTAATTGGACTTTCTCATCGAATTTCAATTTCCTCTTTGACGTACAAAGCTCCTTAAGGAATTTAGCATATCGTGGAATTTGTTTAATTGCATCAAGGAGAGGGATATTTACCTGAACCTTTCGAAAAGTCTCCAAAATTTCCTTTTCTTGTTCTTCCTTCTTTGCTTTTGCTAATCTACTCGGAAAAGGAGGTGGAAGCACCTTGTTTTGTACAACTTTTTGCGTCAACTCAAGTGGAGGTGCTGTATGCGTGATTTCTTCTTCTATTTCTCTTTTGGAATTTTTCGGAATTGGTTCCTGTAGCTCCTTACCACTCTGCAATGTGATAGCCTTTGCACTTTGTCTAGTATTAACCTTCGGTTGTGTTAGAAAATTACCAGAATTTCGTGCTGCTATTCGATTGACAGCAGCTGCAATTTGACTTAACTGGGTTTCAAAACTTCTTTGTTCATTTTCCAAATTCTGGATACTCGCTTCTGTATTCCGCTGAAACGTCAAAGTGTTAGTGGTCAAAGTGTGTACTATATCTTCCAAAGAAGACTTACCTTCGACAGTTTACATCATATTTGGATTTTGACGCGGCATGTATGGTTGTCTATAAGGTTGAAAATTCGTGGCTACTTGCTGTCCTTGAGGATTCCTATATCGCAAATTTGGACGATCGTGCCATCCCAGATTATAGGTATTGGAGAATGGGTCATACTTCCTTTGATTTGGTCCAGCAAATCTTCCCACAGCATTCACCTGTTCCGCATTTTCTTCCTACAAAATTGGACATAAATTAGTAGAATGTCCTAACATTGAGCATATACCGCATACCTTAGCTTCTTCTTTTCTTGTGACCGCTAATTGTTGCACCAAAGAAGTGAGGTCATCAAATCTCTTTTCCAACGAGGTTGCAATAACTTCATTCATGCTCTTGGACCCATGCCCAGTACGGATTCTGAATTGTTGCGTGTTGGAGGCCATGTTCGCGATTAATTCTCTTGCGGCCGCTGGCGTTTTATCGACCAACGCACCACCGCTTGCAGCGTCAATCATGCGCCTATCAGAAAGCAAAAGTCCTTCGTAAAAATATTGAATTAATAATTGTTCAGTTATTTGGTGGTGAGGACAGCTAGTGCATAATTTCTTGAATCTCTCCCAATATTCATAGAATGTTTCTCCTGTGTGTTGATGAATTCCACAAATCTCTTTCCGAGTATTAGCTGCTCTTGATACTGGAAAATATTTTCAAAGAAAAGCCTCTTCATTTTGGCCCACGTTTGCACGTTTTCTCCGGTTGAATAATATAGCCAATCTTGCGCATCGTCTTTAAGGGAAAATGGGAAGACTCTCGGTTTAATCTGCTCTTCCATCACATTAATTGGCTTCATACCCATGCAAACTACGTCGAATTCCTTCAAGTGCTTGTATGGGTCTTCTCCCGGTAAACCCCTGAAAATAGGTAATAGATGAATCAGCCTAGATTTTAATTCAAAAGTATTATTATCACCTAAATTAGGGAAATTGATGAAGTGTGGCTGTTGTACATCCGTTGGCACAGCTAGTTCGCGAAGGGTGCGGTTTGCAGCTATTCTATCCATTCTTTGCGTCTCTTTTTGCTGTTTAGTCTGTTTCCATAGTCTTTTCGTTGTTTTTTCGATCTTAGGATTGTACTGTAAATTATCTGATTGGTTTGAATGCGTAACGTACATAAACCATCAAAATTCCCTGGCAACAGAGCCAAAATTTGGTGAATGCTGTCGCCTGTAACCAAATATAAAAGAAATCACTTCCGTTAAAACAAATTAATGTAGTAGCGGTAAACGGATATCGTTCTCGTGAGGAATCTTTACGGCAATGAGTTGCAAATTGAAACGAAACAAATAACAAAAGTAAAAAGGGGGTGTTTAATCACGACAATATCAGAAAATCAAAGGAAAAATCTCAAATCGGAAGCAATACTTAAATATGAAAAATCAATGAGAAAATACCTTGGTTTCGGGTCACCGATGTTATCATGCTATTATGGATCCTCGACATAAAATTGAAATCATTAATAAACATTCATTGAGGAAATTTCTCTTAAGTGTAATGACTAGGAACATGTATCCTAGCATTCTTACTAAACGATAACCTAGATACGATCATAGGTATAATCAAATAATAGCATTAAGAGTCAAGAACCAATGAGCAAGAGAAATACATGTACGACATGCAATCAACCAAGCGAATATCTTCTTAGAATTTTCAACTCTAACGTAGAGAAGTTAATCCTAATTGCTACTTATGATTATCGAAACTGAACGTCATATTCTGGTAATCTAGCGATTGAACCAATTAATCTCAAGTTATGTACCTAGAAACCAACAAATTCGATTAGAATGAATAGATCTAAAGATATCCAATGTTCATTAACAACATAATAAGTATCCGAAACATCCCACCATATTAACATGTAATATGGATCCCCTAAACCAAGACAAAAGATTTAGCTACTCATAATCGAATTAAAAACAAAAGAAATAACAAAGAAATAAGTCTCCATCCCTAGTTCTTTAATGAAAAATACAAAAACCTAATTGAAATTGCGCAGAAAACGTAAAGAATAGAAACAAGAAAAGATGTAGCAGCCTAACAACGTCTTATCCTTCTATTCTAAAACCCAATGTATATATAAATGCGTTAATCAGTCAATCTCCTTCTTTTTGCTAATCTCCTCGTTATCTTCTCTTGATTCTGTCCAGATAAGGCACTCTTCTATTTTTGGTAAGTAACTCCCTTGAAAGATGGCAAGATAATCTTTAAAGATTTTGTTTAGTTTGAATTTGACTTCTGAAATTTTATCTACAGATTTATTCCATCTTTAGGCATGCCCACATTTAGTCTCTGAATTTCTGTCAATTTGGGAATTTTCAGATTTTCTTCCTTCTTTTGCATCTTTTTGATTCCATTCAGTCTCTAAGGTGCTGAAAACCATCTATAAACAATTATAAGATAATTCTATCAATTTCGAATAATAATTTCAACACATGAACGATAATTAAGTCCAAAATAAGTGCAAATTAAATGACTTAACACCGTGAGTGAGTTTTTTGTGCAATGATAATATGCCTGAACCAGTTGTGGCAGGGGTGGAGAACCAGAATCCTGGGAATGTTGAATCTGGTGGGGACGTTGTTGCATGAGAGCCTACATTGGGCACAAACAAGTCCCCTGATATTGGTATGCTTGGCAATCCATTAGAAACAGAGCAGCTTGGAAAGGGATAGTCTTATGGTATTTGGGTTATAGAGGTTGGGGAAAATTCAAACACTTGCATTACTGGACTTAGTGGAAATGCTGTAATAGATGGGCGGATTCAGCCTACTGAACAAAAGGATGATATTCATTTAGAGCTACCGATAAGGGAGCACAGCGATGTTCCTGCAATCGTGTCTAGTTCCTGTAAAGAGTGTGCAGACGGTTCCGTCAAAGAACAAGGGGCATCCAGTCCGATTTTGGTGGGAGTGAACAACTGAAGCATGGGGAGGAAGAAAGGTAAGAAAAAGAAGCACAAGGGGATGATGTCCCCCGAATGTCTCTTTTAATTCCTTTTATAATGTCACTACTAGTCTAGAACACGAGGGGTCTTAATGACCCCCTAAAAAAGAGGATGGTGCAGCAACATGTTGTGCAGGACAACCCGTTTTTGGTAGGACTTCTAGAAACAAGCATAAAGGAAACTGTTGATTGGAAGAGCTTAGTTTTTTTGGGGCCTAAATGGTGTACGGTTTCCAATCACCTACACCACTATAATGGTAGGATCATCTGCTGGTATAATTCAGATATTGTGGGCATTCGTGAACTCAAGATGGGGGATCAATTCATGCATTTACTGTGTGAGGTATTTGGGCAGTTTCAGTTTGAGCTTACCCTCATATATGCTTCAAATTTTGAGTTCCAAAGGACAATTTTATGGGAGGAACTAGTGGCATTACACTATGGGATGCAAGGCCCTTGGTTGGTTATCGATGATTATAATTGTTGTCACATTTCTACCGAAGTGGAGGGAGGAGCACGGATTCATGGAAGATCTGGAAATGAACTCGCTCAACTTTTTCACAACACTAACTTGGTGGATCTTAGAGGACTTGAACGTTGGTTTACATGGGAAAATAAATAGAAGGGCCACATGTTCATCCGGAAAAAACTTGATAGACCATTCGTAAATCAACATTGGCTAAGTTTGTTTCCTTGTGCTTCCGCGGTTTTTGGTGAACCTGAATTGTCTGATCATGATCTTATTCTCATACAACAGCTGAGTGAAGGACCTAGGATAGGGGGCCCATTTCCATTTTTTAATGGTTTACTCCAGGTTGAGGGCTTTTTGGAGTTGATCTCGCAGGTCTGGAGGATTGAAGTTCACGGCTACAAGGCCTTTCAACTAATGCAGAAGTTGAAAGCTACCAAACGTGTCATAAAAGAGTTTAGTAAGCAGCGTATGCGTAATCTCCAGGATTTAAGTACTGAGTTGTAGGAGATACAGCTGGTGGCGTGTCAAACCAGCAAAAATAAATTCTTACTCTAGAACACTTAAGCGAGTAAAGTGGTTAATAGGGTCGAGCCATAGAGACCAATGTAATAATTGTTTATTTGTGTGAAATCAATAAAAATAAATAAAAAAATAAAAATAAAAAAGAATTGATTTGGGGATGATTAATTTTGGAACACGAAATCACGCATAAAGAAATTAAAAATAAAGATTGAAAACAATATAAAGAAAAGCCTAGCCAAGGTACTCCTCTATTCGATACTATAATTCGACCATAGACTCAAAAATATAAATTCCGTTCATTCTTATGGACAAAGTTATAGCAGACAGTGAACTACACATATCAACCAATCCATTTGTAATTATTTGATAACCCTGAGTAAAGATCCGCTGATTATTACCCTAACTAATTAGAATATTCCCAAGTAAAGCTCTGCAAAATAATCCTTGGCAGCAGTAGGCTCTATTGGACCTTTATCTTAGCCAACAGAATTGGAAAAGCCGCAATCTATTTAGACTAAATTATTTAATCTCATTAAATTCTTAATTGAAATTAATTCGCCACTTTGATAGACAGCAATCACGGATTAGCTAATCTATTCGACAATTTATTACCAAGTCAATCAATTAATAGGCCTCATTAATCAAAAAACCTGACAACAATAAATCGATTAAAGTGCGGAGATTAAACAATCATAAAAGATAAACGAAAACAATTAAATCAAAGGAGTCTCACGAACTACATAAATCAAACGTAGGGTACCTTGTCTAGATTAAAAGGTTAGCCACGCATAACAATATTAAAAGGTAATATTGTTGGAGAAGTGTCGTTGTCTTCTTTCCCCCATCCACAAAAGCTACTGCCCTATTTCTCTACTCTAATCCTAGAGCTGATTGTGAAAAAAAAATCGTCTTTCTTCAAGTGTTGCTGCTGCCATCCACTTTTTTCTCCAGCTGATTGTAAAATCATCCTTTTTCAAGCGAATCCACTGCCGCCCTCCTTTTCTAAGTCCAGCTGATTCTAAATCACGTTCTTTTCTCCACCAAATTGAGTCTCAAAGTCCTATCTCCCTAAGTGCTACCATTGTTTTCTTTTTTTCAAGAGTCCCCCAATATGGTTTAGGTCTTTCTCTTTTCAATTAGCAAAGTGGGCCCCAATAATGGTCTAGGTTTTCTCTCCTTCAATAAATAAAGTGGGCCCCAATTAAAATATCAAAATAAAGTTCCCATGGGTTACAAGATAACTTGACTTCGTCCACCAAAAGGATTGTGTCATTCAGGCCCAAATCCTAAGGTGATTAATTCAAAATTCGTAGGTAGCAATCTGCCAGCGTCGCGTCACCTTCAACATGGTCATATTGAAATCCTCTCTAGTTATAGATTAGCCAAATTCACTCCAAATCGCATCACTTTGGTATTTCATCACCTACAACATACAAAGACACGAATTACCATAGAAACACAAGCAAAACATCACATAAGCCTATCAAAAAACATAAAACACACATAATTAACACACACAAAATGCAAGTTATCAAAACTCCCTACACTTGAACAATACTTGCCCTCTAGTATTCAATCAACTCAAATTACCAAGACACTTCAACATCTTATCACAATTCTTTCAACCGCACTTATCACTTCTTAAGTTAATGTATGCAGTCTAGAATTAAACAAACAAAACCATGAAGGTAGATCTCCTAATTAAGTAGGAATGTTAACTGCTTCAAAAATGCCCAAGTAAAAAGTAATAACATCCACACCCTCGAAATGTTTCGCTCATTCTCTCATGTGAAATTTGGATGTTGGTGTTTCTCTCAAAAATCCATCACAAACTTGTTCTTTCCATAGGACTGACACAAGTTCAAATCTCTACCACTAGCTCGGGTTGAAAACCCACACTAGTCAGCTAGGTCTTTTAATGGGTTGTAATGGGGCTAGTTGGTTACCAAGGAAATTGAGTTGAGAAGAGCAAAGAAATGTACCAAGTAGACACATGCCGACATCTTCAATTTCTGAGTCAACATATTTAAAAATATTAAATCATTAAGCTCATTCATGTATACCATATCGCAAATCCATCATTCACTTAACTTTAACTATAATAATAAAGTTGAACCAAAACTACCTCCCATGCATTTACTCACATAAGAATTTCCTCTTCTTCTTTTTTTCTTCTTTTCTCTTTTTTTCTTTTTTCTTTCTTTTTCTTTTTTTTAACTTTTCACTTTCTTTTTTTCTTCTTTTTTTTCAATTTTTCAAAACTAACACCAACAAATGCATTTCAACCAACTATGATTTTCTCTCATTTTTATCAACAAAGCACAATTAAGTGAACAATTCAGATATAACCCAAAGTGACTAAACATTGTATACATGATACATAATTACATATGCTACTTGGTAGTTCTTCTCAACTAGGTGCAAAAGTTGGGGCTTAAAAGAAGAAGTCATAGGTTAAAATGGGTTTTTTTTTATGTTAAAACAATGAAAAGGTCTAGGCTCAAGGGGGTTGAACTAAGATATAAAATTTTTTGGGTTGGATTTTGAAAGAAAATGGATAGCAAAGGGGTTGCACAAACAATGTCTTAGCTTCATTCCAGTGTACTAAATGTGGTTTTGAACAGAACTTATGTCAGTTTCTAGCAGGGGACAAATGTGTGC
>JAOSBO010226467.1:0-14454 GCA_027563915.1 Erythroxylum rotundifolium | reverse complement strand
GTATAATTCATTCATTAATTAAAATATTGTAATTAATTAATTAATTAAAATATAATAAATAGCGATATAACCCTAAAACCCTAATTATAATTAATTAATTAATTATATTTTAATCAATTATTTATTTATATTTTAATTAATTATGTTTTTATTTATTAAAATAATTATATTTTTATTACTTAATAAATAAAAAATATAATTAATTAATTAGTTACACTATAATTAATTAAAATTAATTAAAATATTTTAATTAATCAGTATAATGTAATTGATTAATTACAATATCGTTAATTAAAATATAATAAATTAATTAATTGAAATAAGATAAATTTGTATTTCTCAATATTTTTTACAATCCAATATGGTAATCATTCCTTCCTCTTAACCAACCATTATAATTATAATGATAATATTCATTCCCATAGCTCACTATATTCGCTCACTATATTCGCTCACTATATTCATTCTCATTGCTATTACCATTCTCCTGTGCGAACCAACCGTCCCCTAAGTGTCTACTCGATCCAAACTTATTCATTGATTTGTATTAAATTTAATAGTAATTGTAACAGGGGAAAAACAGTCTTGAAGACTTATTAGTAATACAAATTAATAATTTTGAAAAGCAAGTTACTAACTTGATGAAGAAAAAAACTAGCATAAAATCTCAAATTTGGTCAGAACATAGACCCAAATATGCTAATTGAAATGAATGATAATTTCTAAGCCATCGAACATGATTTAACAAACGTATAATCTGTAGATAATACTAAGGATCAATCAACTCCATGTTCTTGTAGGAAATCATTTTCTTAGTGTTCCAGGATCGTAGTGGCATCAACTTGGACGGCAAAACAAGCTAAACGCTTGAAGTAACTATCAAGATGGTTACAATTACTATGATTAACAACACTCTTGGACTTGAAAACCAATCCTTTCTCTTTTGATCTCTTCCCTGCTTTGTCTTTATGCTTCATCCACTTCTTAAATTTTACCAACACAATCTTACCCTTTTTCTCTTCTTCCCTCGTAAACTTGCATGTGCTCCTCAGATAACTTCGCTGGCTCAGGACATAGATTTTTTAGTGGATACTAACTAAGTCTGAATGAAGCAAGTGATGAAATGCAATGTATTGTTTTTATTCCAATTATGATCAAGAGTATATATATAGTTACGGTGTGTAGCAAAGGGTAAAGACGGTATTACAAGATCATGACTAATTATTTCCTATATGCCCCCGCAAGATGGAGGGTCGAGAGGACACACCAATCTTGGACCGAAGAGAAAGAAATGTAGGACGAGTCCGAGCCTTCATCAAGCAGTCAACAAGCTGGTCCTGAGAAGAGACATGAGAGACATGGAGAGCCCCCTGTTGAACTTGCTCACGGACAAAGTGAAAGTCCAAAGCAATGTGCTTCATGCGGGAATGGAAGACAGGATTGGAACAAAGATAAGTAGTGCTATCATTGTCACAGTATAGCGCAGGTACAGCAGGTAAAGTCACACCAAATTCAGTCAAAAGTGAGCAAAGCCACCGTATCTCAGTAGAAGAGGAAGCAATAGCTCGATATTCGGCCTCAGTAGACGAGCAAGCAACAATGCATTGCTTTTTAGAATTCCATGAAATAGGAGTCCCTCCAAGGAAGACCAAGTTAGCAGAAGCAGACATGTAATCGTCTTTGTTCCCAGCCCAATCAGCATCAAAAAAGGCATACAAGGAGTAGGGTCCACGCCAAACGACGAAACCAAGATCAGAAGTCCCTTTAAGATAGCGCAACAGACGCTTTGCAGCAACCTAGTGGACAGTGGTCGGGCAATGCATGAATTGAGATAGCTTATTGACAGCGAAAGCAACATCAGGGCGAGTCAAGGATAGGTATTGTAAGCTGCCAACAACCATGCGATATTCACCTGGATCAGGGAGAGTAGTTCCAGCCAGATGTGTGAGGGGAGTGAAAGGATCAAGAGGTGTCTAGACAGGATTGGCAGACTCCATATGTGTGCGCTGCAGGAGATCAGTAATATACTGCTGCTGAGATAACAGTAAACCAGCTAGATGAGGAAGAACCTTAATACCAAGGAAATAAGATAAGTTCTCAAGATCCTTCAGAGAAAATCTGTTAGATAAAGTGGTAATAAACTGTTGCACAACAGAAGAATCAGAACCAGTAATGATAAGGTCATCAACATACACTAGCAGATAAAGAGTAATGCCATTATGCTTAAACATGAAAAGGGAGGCATCAGTACGAGAATTGTAAAAACCTTGGGATAAAAGGAAGCTGTGCAACTCAAAATACCATGCCCGAGGAGCTTGTTTGAGACCGTAGAGGGCCTTGCGCAACTTGCAGACAAAGTGGGGTTTGTCCTGATCAATAAATCCAGGTGGCTGAACCATATACACATCCTCACTTAGAGACCCCAGCAGGAAGGCATTGTTAACATCCAATTGTTTTATACTCCACTGGCGACTGACTGCAAGCGCCAGAATAAGACAGATGGTGGAGGGTTTTACAACCGAACTAAAGGTATCATGATAATCAACACCGGGCCTCTGATGGAAACCTTTCGCAACCAAGTGTGCCTTATAACAATCAACAGAGCCATCAGACAAGCGCTTGATGTGAAAAACCCACTTGCAACCAACCAAATTATGGGCATTAGACGGAGGAACAAGATTCCAAGTTCCATTTTTTACTAAAGCCTCAAATTCTTTCGATATGGCAAGGCGCCACTTAGAGTCCTTTAAAGTTTGGGTTACAGTCTGCAGTTTGACATCAGAGGAAGGGGAAACAGTGGTGGAAAAATTATATTTGGGGTTTGGTTTGGAGACACCATCTTTGGCACGAGTTGTCATGTAGTGCCGAGGAGGAGGAGGTGGAGTGACATCAGAGTTGGTAGAGAGCGCAGGAGACACAGGTGAGGAAGGAGAGGGAGAGGATATGGGGGAGGAATCCGAGGGGGAAGAGGAACTGGTGGTGTGAGAAGGAGGCAGTGAGGTTGAAAGGGAGGGCGGTAGAGTAGTTGCATGGGTGATCTAAGTGTCATAATTAAGAGAAGATGCAGATGAAAAGGAAGAGTGTGAGAGAGATTTTTAGGGAAAGGAGGATTCATCAAATTTAACATGACAAGAGATAAACAAACGATGAGTAATGGATAAACAAACGATGACTAATGGGATCAAGGCACATGTATGCACTCTAAGTAAGGGAGTAACCCACGAAAACACACGGAATAGAATGATCCTCTAATTTGTGAGAAGTATAGGGTTGCACCCAGGGATAACAGAGGCAGCCAAAGTTACAAAGTTTAGAGTAGTTGGGAGTTTGGTTGAAAATACATTCAAAGGGAGACATAATTTTTAAGCCACGAGTGGGGAGACGATTAATCAAATAGACGGCAGTAGAAAAGGCATAGGGCTAGTAAGAAGGGGGCATAGACGTATGATGAAGAAGAGTTAAACTAGACTCAACAATGTGACGGTGACAACGCTCCGAATACCCATTATGTTCCAGAGTATATATATAGTTACAGTGTGTAGCAAAGGGTAAAGACGGTACTATAAGATCATGACTAATTATTCCCTACAGCAAGCCGTTGCTGCTCCTACCTTCATTGTGATCAAATCTCACGTAATAGTAAGGCGAAGAAAAAGGTAAGGGCTCGTGAATACTCGCACTCTTGACCAGTTGTCTATCTCGTTCCATGCACAGTCTTCTGAGGTATCTCGCATTTGATTCATACCATTCAGGTTTCTCAAACCTTCTCTTTTCAAAACCCTCGAAGTTTTCTGAACTTATTGAGCTCATACTGTTCATCAGCATCTTCCTTTCATTCCATTATATCGAACTTCAATTTTAATGTTTGTTTGGTACGTGTCTCAGCTTGTGAGAGGCTTCTCAATATTTATAATAAACGTTGTGTACCCTTCTCCTATTAGGAATCGTGTACAATTCAAATCCTAGTTTGTATGATGAGGACTTGCGAGAAATACAATTACAGTTCGAGTAGGACTTAAAAGAGACAAAGTTTCAATTTTGGTGATGTTTTACTCTACAATGAGGTGAACAGCGTGACTGGCGAGAGGAGGTTATATGGAATAAGATCATCTTTAGCTGTTGATGAGATGATCTTATTCCAATTATGAACACTTCGCCAGCCTAATAAGCAACTTGGCGTCACATATGTGATTTGTCTTATATCAAAGACAGACTTTCCGTACCATGTTTTGTCTTTTCGCTTATCGAGCCATATTCTTGATAGAAAAGGAGAAGGCGAAAAGGAGTTATATGCCTTAATGCACTATCAAAGTTGCCTATGAATTACTCTTCACATTGTTAAGAATCTTCTCTTCAATCTTAAAATAATTGCTCTGAAAGTTACTGTCCATTTCATGCACTAAAAATTACTATTCCATTCAACATTTCACCCAAGCATCCCGCGGTTTTCCACCGCAGTCTTGCTAGCTCTTCCGATTCAGTTACACATCACATAAACCATCACACACCGCTCTGGTAGGGACAAGTCCCATGGACAATGACAAGGAGACCCGTGCTGTTTTAGAATCAGTAGCTGGAGTCTCCAAGGCTACACATGGTCATCCAGTGAAGAAAGTCAAAGTTCGAACTCGTGAAGAAGAACCTCCTCCGCGCGAGCACTTCTCCTACCGTGAAGCAGTCCTCGGTCCTCAAGGAAAGGAAAACGTGGACTCGGTAATGCCATGGCCTACTGAAGAGCAGATAGTTATCAAAGAGGGCGATATTACACTCGTTCACAGCGAATCCAAGGCCAGTGTTACTCTGTCTACCTCCCTTCGATCACGCCTAGATCAAATGTGGGAATGCGCAGTCATCATCAAACTCATGGCCGACGAGTGGGATATCAACTACTCTGCTCCCGTTTACACACCCTGTGGAACCACGCGGCCCTCTAAAAGTGGTTAACATGGATAATGACTTTTATCTAGTAAAATTCATAGATGAATCTGAGTATCTCACTGCCCTGACACAGGGACCCTGGATTATCCTAGGGCACACGTGATCCATGCAATGATGGACCCCGGAATTTCTAGTCTCACAAGGTAAACACACTCGTGCAGTCATCTTGATTCGGTTTCCAGATCTGCCCATAGCACGCTATCACCCTCAAATACTCAATGCATTGGGAAATTTAATTGGTAAAACAATACGAATTGACGAACCTACCTTACTCACCCAACGGGGCAAGTTCGCCCGAATTGTCGTGGAGATAGATCTGGCAAAACCACTTCGGTCCAAGGTAGACCTAGACGGGGAGACACTTTTGATCGCCTACGAAGGTCTACCCCAGATTTGCGCAAGCTGTGGAAGAGTAGGTAACGAGGTGAGACTCTATCTGTCCCGCCCAATCAATCCAGTCGAACCAACTATACCGTCGAACACCCCAGGCCCCGAACCGTTAATTACTAAGGAAGGTTCGAGAGCTAACCCACCAAAGACGAGGCCGGAGAAGACAACTGGCACTTACAACCCTTGGATACAGGTAAATCGGAAACCATACTGCAACTCAGCCCGATCCAGCAACTAGCAGATCTCCAAAAACACACGCGATGCTACCACAGGGAGTAGATCTCGATAAGCTCTGTTGTTAGAGGGTGCAAAAACTGGTGGCTCAACGGTCACATTTCCTACATTGTTTTTTGCTGGTTTCGTTTCTCTAACGAGCGTTCGGGCGTCGTCCTTTTACACGAACAAGATGGGGCTAGGAGTTGGACCGCGTGTAGTTGGGCAACGCGGCAAGGCCAAGCTTGGGCCAAAAGGCAAGGCAAGGCCCAACAGCCCAAGCAAATAGGAAATGGACCCAATTTCAGTCCAAGTGCGTCAGGCCAAGATAATAAAGTGAGTATACAGTCCCTAAACTGTCCTACGAAACCCCACCTGGCAGTCTGCCTTGGTTCCCTTTCCGCCTTAATTTGTGACACCTGAGCGGCACGGGACTTATAGGGGGATGCACCAGACCTGGCCATAGACGACCAAATGCACTTAGATGACTCCTTCCCTTATCACACTCTTTCCCACCCACTCCCCCCCACCGAACCCCCCCGATCCTCAGCAAGAGCACACCAGTATGGTCGATACGTCCTCATCAAATAAGGACAAAGTCATAGTACCAGGTCTACAGAACATCTACAATGACGCTGGGTGCTCCCCTACCCCAAAGACGACCACGACCTAGAGGCTTTTTCTTCTCCTATGCAAATTATGAAGATAATAATTTGGAATTGCCAAGGGGTCGGAGGGGTCCAATTCATTCCAATCATGAGGAATTACATTCACATTCACCGACCTTGTATGGTGGTATTAGTCGAATCTCAAATAAGCGGCGGTCATGCATTAGTAGTCATTGGGAAGTTGGGCTTTCGCAATTCTTTTCATGTAGAGGCAGATGGTTTTGCGGGAGACATTTAGCTGTTATGGACGGACGATTTGAAAGTTACTATCTTGCTGGCGCATCGACAATTTATTCATATGAATATATAGTATGAGTCGATTAGGTTTGCATTTACGACAGTCTACACTAGCCCATAGACCACTTCGCAAAATATATTATGGCCTCACTTAAAAGGGCTTGGTAGTAGCATCAAATTACCCTAGCTCTTTGGTGGTGATTTTAATGCTAAATTGGCCAATGATGAAAAACAGGGAGGATCGTCTACCACTCCGATTGTGAATAAAAGATTCTGGGAATGTCTGCAATCTTGTGGACTACATAACTTGGGGTATGACGGATCTAAATTTACATGGCGCAGGGGCAATATCCAAGCTAGACTGGATAGGGTTTTATGCTCATCGACCTGGTTAGTAAAATTTCCATACGCGACTAATACCCACCTACCTTTTTTCGGGTCCTACCATAGACCTCTGCTAGTGACATTCGATGGCAATTTCAGACGGGAGCCCTCCACTCCAGAGTTTCGCTTCCATACTGCATGGCTCACCTACGCAAATTTCAACAGAATAGTAAAGGAACATTGGTCTAGGCCAGGGCCTGATTTTCGCTAGTCGCTAGCCTCATTCTCCACAAAGCTCATGTAATGGAACAGGAGTGAGTTTGATAATATTTTTCATCGAAAGAAATGCCTCCTATAGCTAGATTAGAAGGCATTCAACATAAGGTAGAGGTGGAGCAATCAGATTCTCTGACATTTTTGGAAGACCGAATACGTAGTGAATTAAATCAAACTCTTTGTAAAGAGGAGATATTTTGGCATTAACAATCTTGTGGTGTATGGCTATCGCAGAGTGATCGAAATATCAAATACTACCATACTTTAACTACGATAAAATGAAAGCAATTGTGGATTACCCACATTGTCAACCCGGACGAACAAATGATTACCGATCCTACGGAAATGCGGCGATTGGCATAAAACTTTTTCACGCAGTTATTTATGGAACTGAATGACGATTCGACTCATTTTCCCACAGCCGAGACTTTCCCTCATCTTCCGGAGGAGGCAAGAATTTCATTTTCTGCACCTATTCTTGAGGACGAAAACCGTTACGCACTTTTCGACATCCATCCTAACAAAGCCCCTACGCATGACGGCTACAATGTGTCTTTTTTTCAACAAAAATGGGACATGATGGGTCTAGCGGTTATCGCATATATCCAACGGCTATTTCAGACTGAGGGCTGGGACCCGGAGGTGAATAAAACCATTCTAGTGCTTATTCCAAAAGTCCCCTCCCCGGTTTATCTCACTCAGTTCAGACGTATCAGTTTATGCTTCGTCCTCTACAAAACCATCTCGAAAGTAATTATCAACTGGCTGAAGCCGCACTTGGACCTACTAGTAGCACAGACACAGTGCATTTCTGTCCCCAGTAGACATATCATGAATAACATCATCATAGCTCAGGAGGCCATTCATTCGATGAGAAGCAAAAAAGGTCGAGCGGGCATAATGGCCATCAAAGTCGATTTAGAAAAAGCATATGATCGGCTCCGGTGGGAGTTCATCCATGATCCATTACAGGACCTAGGCCTGCCACAAACACTCGTCACTCTCATTATGACATGCATATCCACGGTTTCTATGCAAGTGACCTTGGCATGCCGTTGATTCATGAGCGAACATCTAGGAGAACCTATCAGTACATTTTGGACAGGACCCAGCAGCGTCTCACAGGGTGGAGTGCGCGTGAGCTATCTCTTGCAGGAAGAGTAACTTTAATCTAATCAGTCCTCTCATCTCTCCCAATTTATACAATGCAAATGGTGCAACTACCAAGACAACTCTGCGATGACCTGGAAAAGCTCATGCAAGCGTTTCTTTGAGGGAACAGACCTGAAAGGACGAAGCTACATTTGATTCATTGGGAAGAGGTATGCCGGCCCAAAACCATCGGTGGTTTAGGGCTCAAGAGACCTCACACATTAAACGATGCGCTCCTTACCAAATTAGGATGGTCCGTGCTATCTAGGCTTACGAAACTCTAGGTACAAGTCCTCTGCGCCAAATATAAAGTGGATATTAGGCGTATCCCATTATCTGTTGACAGACCAGGGGCCTCATTGGTCTGGAAAGGTATAGCAGCTACTTGGTCTTATGTTTGTCGTGGTATCCAGTGGCACATCGGAGATGGTCGTTAGGCCCAGTTTTGGTTAGATGGATGGGTCGGGGATTGGGGGCCATTATTAATGGTCTCGACATCACCACCACCTGACCATACAATTCATGCTTTAGTTAGGGATATGGTACAAGAGGATGACACCTGGCACTGGACCAATTTCCAACATTACCTTCCTGCAATAGTCTACATGACCATAGTAACCATTCCACCCCCCAACGATAGGTTGGAGGAGGATAGCCCTGTGTGAGGCCCGGGAAAGTGTAAAATGTTTACCATTGATTCGGCCTATGAGATCATTGTGGGCAACCTCGAGGCTGAACCTAGCTAGCTGTGCCCCCTGATCTGGAAATGGTCAGGGCCTCAACGGATCAGATGCTTCTTGTGACTACTGGCCAAAAATAAACTGCTCACAAATAAGGAGCGTGACGAGACATACCTCCGCGGATGCCTCTTGCCCCTTCTGCAATTAAGAAGAAACCGTGTTGCATACCCTCCGAGACTATCAACAGGTCTCCTGGTTCTGGGGAAAATTTAATGATGTGAGGGGAGATAATTCCTTCTTTCATCTGACTCTCGAGCAGTGGTTACTTCATAATTTCAATAAAAAGCATCGAGTCCAACAATATGAGTGGGCGATTCTCTTTGGCACTGCCTGTTAGTACGTTTGGCAATGGAGGAATAAATGCATTTTCGAGGAGGCGCACCACTGGCCGACAGACGGAACCAAAATTGTGTTGGAATATGTAAACTAGATTGAACAAGTGAAGGGCGTGACAGGCCGAGCCGTCCCTCCAGCGGGGGCACCTTTGGGTACCCTCATTAGTTGGCTAAATTCTCAATTTATTACAAAAAATTTTCTCAATCCTTGATCTGTGCTAATAAAAAGTGGTGAGTCTAGGTGTAGGATACTCCGCCAAAGAATATGGCAGGGTTAGAATATGTGTAGCCCGCCCCGCCATAGCAGTTGGCGGGGTGGCTACGTATACAACCACCCCACCACAGGATTTGGTGGGATGGACATGTAGTCCATCCCGCCATGGACGATGGCGGGGCGGACTTAAAGTAATGTCCATCCAACCATCCACAATGGAGGGGTGGACCGTCATTTTTTTTTAAAGTCCAAAATTAATTTTTTAAGGCCAAAACCTTTTTTTTTTTGGTTTTAGAGTTTAGTTTAGTTTAGGGTTTTGTTTTTTTAAAGGGTTTGGTTTTGTTTAAGGTTTTCTTTACTTTTTAGCATTAAACGTTTTTTATTTCAAGGTTTAGTTTTATTTAAGGTTTAGAATATCTATACAAATTAAATTTGAAGTACAAGTTTTAACTTTTTATGTTTTTCCTATATTGAAATTATTTTGACTTAATTTAATTTTTTTACAAAATTTATAATATAATACATTTGAAAAATGAAAAATATTTAAAGTCAACTTTTATTTAAAAAGGCAAGCCAATTTAATTGCATTAGATACTTAATAATTTTTTATCATCTTACAACATTAAATAAAATCACTACTGTACATGACTTGAAGAGGGACAATTTGAAGCATTATGCCCTGGCATATTACAATTACGACACCTTCGCGGAGAATCAAGACAACATCTATCTATCTCATTTCCTATTCGAGCATTTTTCACTTTGCCCCTCTTTTTAGCCAACCTTGACCTGTGAAATCCCAATGAAAAATTTGCTTCTTCCCAATAATCTGGATGTAGCGGCGAATAGAACTGACATGAATATGTATTTCTGTATGCTACAATACTGTATATAAGATGGATATGAATTGCCGGATAAATATTAGATCTCAAACATGCGGCAAAGATGTGAGAACATGGAAAATGAAGTTCTGTCCACTTTCCGCAGGTACAAGTTCTTTCTTGAAAGTTAACATTTTGAATATTTCTTCCCCTGTTATTATTCCCATAACGAGCAGTGACCATATTGTATGTACCATACCTCGAGTCATATGATTGGACAGTATGCTTTCGGCCTTTTGCTTCATTTGCCAAATATTTATGCCAAATGTTGATCGGATAATTATTCCGTGCTTTGACAATAATTTTTCGATTTTCCTATAATAATTTAATCGTTTGTTCTAAAGTAAAGCGAACACAGGCAGTAATTAGCAAATGTCGTGCCCCTTTAAGGATGTTATTAAAGCATTCAGTCATATTTGTTGTCAAAATACCCCATCGGTAACCTCCATTTTACTCAACGCCCATCTCACAGGTGATACTTGTCTCTTTAATCAAGTATAAACTTCTAGATTGGCCTGTTTAATCATTTGCATGAACTCATCAAATTTTCTTCTTTGGGTTGACCATCCAGCCTGCCATAGCAAAGTTTTCAACCTGTCAATAAACAATAACAATCATTAGAATATCATAATTTATACTGTGATCAATAATGATATAAAATTTTTCCACTTACACATGACTTTTAAATTTTTTGGTAAAATTTGCCCTGACATGTAGCAAACAAAAACGATGATAAGCTACTGGTTCCTTCCACTATTCCAAATTTTTCATTGCATTTATAATTCCTTTGTGTTTATCGGAAATGACACAAATTTCCTGTATATCTCGGCAAAAATGGATTCGAAGTTGAGTCATGAACCAACTCCAACTGTTATTATTCTCTTCATCTACAAGAGCAAAGGCAAGTGGAAGGTAACGGTTGTCGGCATTAATGCCAACTGTAGTTAGCAATTTGGATTGATATGGCCCATGCATATGAATGCCATCGACACATAGAACAGGTTTCATGTGTTGAAACGCTTCAAGAACGGGAGCAAAAGCCTAAAACATGTACCCAAAGATATTTGTATCACTACCTGACTATGGATGATGACGCCAAGCTACTGCTGTGCCCGGATTGATTGCTTGCAGTTGCTTCATATATTTGGGCAGTTCAGCAATTGAAGTCGGCCAATCTCCATAAACAGCATCGATAGCATTGCGACGAGCATACCATGCTTTTTTATATGAAATATCAATATCAAATTTATTCTTGATCAATGTCCGAACCTCTTTAATTGGGAAAAGAGGTCCATTATGTATGTGCTCAATCAAATGTTCAGAGACAATTTGACTTGTCAAATGTCTGTTATCATTATCCACAGCGTATGAATATAAATATGG
Source organism: Erythroxylum rotundifolium (assembly GCA_027563915.1). Lineage (NCBI taxonomy): Eukaryota > Viridiplantae > Streptophyta > Magnoliopsida > Malpighiales > Erythroxylaceae > Erythroxylum > Erythroxylum rotundifolium. The sequence continues at coordinate 2,703 of JAOSBO010226467.1, read as the reverse complement.
CAGTCATCCATGTGTCTGATTTCCCACATCTTATGTGTTTTTCGTTTGCAGCCCCTGATCCTCCAGTCACGTGGTGGTTTGGCATTGCATATTGCTGCCTAACTTTTCTCTTTACTCTTATATACTTTCATTTCTCTATTGTGGTGTATGTGCCATAATTTAAGAGCCTTATGCAAGAGTTGTTTTGTAAGGAATAACAATTCCTCAGTAATGTTCAGGTCGCCTTCATTCCAAACACTCAGGTGATGGTCATAATAACCTCGTGATCTAGCGTCATATGTTAGAGCATTTCCAATTTCATATGGCCATTTAAATGTTGTCGGAGGATAAATTTGTTGTCATTCGGCATCTACATGGACAAGTTGATAGCTGGTCTCTACCTGATTATGTTCTGAACAATCTTCTGAATCATAATCTGAGTCATAGTATAACTCTGACTCTGAGTCTTCCGAATTTGGATTGTAATCACTATTGGCAATATCAGAGTCATCAACATTTTCATCATCTCTTTCATGCTGTTGATATGTTGGCATGGGTTCAAAATCCGAAAACTGATGCTGATATGGATTGTGGCATTCGATTTCGGATGTAGTCGCCTCAGTATATTGAAAATGATTTTCCTCCATCTCGATATGAATTTCTGTTTTAAACTTTGGCATCTGCTCTGCAAAGTCAAAAATGACTTGCAGATCATCATCGTCCATCAATCGCATAGCCCAACCAGTTTATGGATTGCGTATACTTAATTTTAGCGTGTATGCATTCTAGTCGAGTTGCATCAACTTGTATATTTTGGCCACCAACTCAATGAAATAGATCTTTCGCCTAATTACTAGGGTTGTTTGTGGTTGTTGGGGATTGTAGAACACAAAACCCTGAGGTTTAAAGCATATTTCTCTCCCCTAATAAAAGCAAAATCGAATTGGTCTTTGTGAAGAAGAGGTCATTGTGTGGAATTGAAGATTTGAGCAGTCGAGATGTATCGTTCAAACCCTTATTATATAGTTGTTCAGCCCGCCATCAATGTTGGCGGGGTGATAATTATTGGTCTGATCCCGTGAATATGGCATACCCCGCCATCAGGGTTAACGGGGTGATAATTATTGATCCAGAGATATGTGACATAATATTCACGCGTCTGACAGAAATCCCGTGATTATGGTACACCCCGCCATCAAAGTTGGCGGGGTGATAATTATTGGCCTGCCGAGATCTAACATAACATTCATGCATCTAAAATAGATCTCATGAATATGGTACACCCCACCATCAAAGTTGGTGGGGTGATAATTATTGTCTGCCGAGATTTGACATAACATTCACGCCTCTGAAATGGATCCCGTGAATATGATTCACCCAACCATCAAAGTTGGCGGGGTGATAATCGTTGGTCTGCCAAGATATGACATTAACATTCATGCATCTAAAATGCCGAGATATGACATAATATTCATGTGGACACAACAAGTAGTTCTAGAATAAATTAAGTACAGACTAGCGTACAATTAATTGTGTACAGACTAACATCTACCTCCTTTATTATGTACATGAGTGGAATGAGGGGGACAATGTGTACCACAACCAACTGAGTCTCTTTCCGGTAGATTTTGGTCATTTCTTTCTTGGATTCTAAGTGATCTTCTTGGCTCAATTGGCTGATTGAACCCCATATCATCATCATCATCATCATCATCATCATCATCAAACTCTGCATCATATTGAAATCCGGCATTAGGATCGTGCCTGCTCCAAATTTGAGAACGAATAAAACTAGAATCAAGATTGCTTCCTCCAAGCGACACATATGATTCATAATCCTGTGAATGCATAATATGGCTGATATCTGGACGATAAATATCATCTGCTCTTCTTGATATCCCTATAATATGAAATGATCCACCAGTTTTAAAAGAACCACCATGTCAACTAGGGTGACTGGAGAATACTGGGATTGATATCTGCGGAGTCGATACAATTGGTTGCCACCCACTGGTCAACGGTCCGGATGTTCCAAATGGTTGCCACCCACTGGTTGATGGTCTGGTGGATACAAATGATTGCCATCTACTAGGTGATGGTCCAATAGAAACAATAAGTCACGACCCACTGGTTGACGGTCCAGCTCTAGTTTTAGATTTGACTTTAGTTGATGGTCCACCGCTAGTCCTACCCACGATCGTAGCCCCTGGTAAGGGATGGGTGTCCTGTCACGCATTTAGATCCCAATGCTCTATCTTGCCCCTTTGCTACAAATACAACATGCTCCCAATTACCTCAGCACGTCTTATATCATCCCCTGCAGGCTCCGTTCTTGCTATACGAGCAAGAGAATCGTACTGTACTATAATATAAAAACAATAAAGGAAAGCCAAAAAAGTTAATTAAAGGAATAACAATTAATTATAAATTAGAGAGAATAGACAAATACCGCATACTCAATGTCGCCCACAACAGTGTCATAACCAGTGTCGTGGACATGCCTATCATGAGGGGTAGCAATGTATAATACAGTCCTACTTCGATACCACTGCATGTATTGATCGTCCGGAACGATAGGATCTCATTCTTGGCCTTGTGTCGCAGATTGTGCCCTATTGTCCCACAATTGGATCTATTGCTGATGCCGAGTTGTCCAATCAGTTCCGGCATTGTTTCTTGTTGATATTTCGTGCAATGCAGTAGATGTGTCGATGACCACTGGTA
>JAOSBO010226431.1:0-14456 GCA_027563915.1 Erythroxylum rotundifolium | reverse complement strand
AAATGTCATGAATGCATGTACAATCATTACATGTGCAAAATTTGCTATTCACGTGCATATATGAATGCATGAACATATCCAAACAATTTTAAAACACTCCTAGCCTGTTCCAAATTACTATTTTACCCTTCCCATCGGTGATGGGATGTTACAGTTTTGCCCACCAAAGGTGCGCAACGGGTAGTTTTTCCCACTAAAGGGCACCAACGTGCTATTTTTCTCATCAAAGGGGCACCAATGTGTTGTTTTTCTCACCAAAGGAGCCTAGCGATCGTGCCAGCAGTTGTTTTGCACACCTTAGGTGCACCAACTTGTTATTTTGCCAACCAAAGGTGCCCAATGAGCTTTTTTTCCCACCAAAAGTGCCTAGCGACTGTGCCAACGAGTAGTTTTGCCCATCAAACATGCACCAAGGTGCTTTTTTCCCACCTAAGGTGTCAATCAATTGCACCAACGAGCTGTTTTGCCTATTAAACATGCACCAACGTGTTGCTTTTCCCACCAAAGGTGCCTAGCGACCGTGCCGACAGGCTGTTTTGGCCACTAAAGGTACCCAACGTGCTATTTTTCCCACCGAAGGTGCCTAGTGACAGTGCCAATGAGATGTTTTTCCCACTAAAGGCACCCCAATGAGCTATTTTGGCCATCGAAGGTGCCCAATAGGCTATTTTTCCCACTGAAGGTGCACCTATGTGTTGTGTTTCTCACCAAAGGTGCCTAGCGATCTTGCCAATGAGATGTTTTTCCGACCAAAGATGCACCAACGTGCTGTTTTTCACACCAAAGGTGCCCAACGGGCTGTTTTGCCAGCCGAACATGCACCAAGATGTTGTTTTTCCCATAGATGGTGCCTAGTGACCATGCTGATGGGTTGTTTTACCTTCCAACACAATGTTTTTCCCACCGAAGGTGCCAAACGTGTTGTTTTTCCCACTGAACGTGTCTAGCGACCGTGCCCACGGGCTATTTTGCCAACCGAAGGTGCACCACCGTGCTGTTTTTCGCACCAAAGGTGCCCAACAGGCTGTTTTTCCCATCAAAGGTCCACCATTGCCCACCGAAGGCACACCAACGTACTGTTTTGGCCATCGAAGGTCGACAATGGGCTATTTTTCCCACTGAAAGTGCCTAACAACTGTGCCAATAGGATGTTTTTCCTACCAAAGGTGCACCAACATGCTATTTTTTCCACCGAACATGCCTAGCGACCGTACTGATGGCCTATTTTTCCCACCAAAGGTGCACCAACGTGTTATTTTGCACACTGAAGTCATCCAACGGGCTGTTTTTCCCACTGAAGGTGCATAGCGACTATGCCAATGGGCTATTTTTCCCACCAAAGGTGCACCATTGTGTTGTTTTACCCATCGAAGGTGCCTAACGACCATGTCATGGGGTTGTTTTGCCCACCGAAGGCACACCAACGTGTTGTTTCTCCCACCGAAGGTGCACCAATGGGTTATTTTCCCACAGAAGGGGCACCACTGTGCTATTTTTCCCTCCAATGGTGCCTTGCTACCGCGCCGATGGGCTATTTTTCCCACCAAAGGTGCACCAACAAGCTATTTTTCCCACCGAAGGTGCGCAACAGGTAGTTTTTGTCGCAAAAGGTGCCTAGTGATGGTGCTAACGAGCTATTTTTCCCACCGAAGGTGCACCAACATGCTGTTTTTCCCAACGAAGCTGCATAGCGACCATGCTGACAGACTGTTTTGCCAACTAAATGTGCATATTAGGCTCTTTTTGCCACGAACGGTGCACCAACGTGTTGTTTTGCCCAACGAATGTGCCCAACAGGCTGTTTTTCCCATTGATGGATCCCAGCGACCATGCCAGTAGGCTATTTTTTGCACCAAGTGTGTACCAATATGCTGTTTTTCCTACCGAAGGATCCTAGTGACCCTGCCGACGGGCTGTTTTGCCCACCGAAGGCGCATAACGTGTTGTTTTCCCCACTGGAGGTGCACTAAGGGGCTTTTTCATTCCCACCGTAGGTGCTAGCGGTCGTGCCAATAAGCTGTTTTGCCCACAGAAGCTGCTCCAAGTGTTTTTTCCTACCAAAGATGCATGGCGGTCATGCCTACGGGCTGTTTTGCCCACTGAAGGAGCATCAACAAGCTATTTTTCCCACCAAAGGTGTCTAGCGATCTTGCCAACGGGATGTTTTTCCCACCGAAGGTGCACCAACATGTTGTCTTTCACACTGAACGTGCCCAACGGGCTATTTTGCCTCCGAACGTGTACTAAGATGTTGTTTTTCCCATAGAAGGTGGCTAGTGACCCTGCCGATGGGTTGTTTAATCCACTGAAGGTGCAACAATGTGCTGCTTTTCCCATCGAAGGCGTCTTGTTACCCTGTCAATGGGGTATTTTTCCTACCGAAGGTGCCTAGCGACCATTCCAATCGGTTGTTTTTCCTACAAAAGGTGCACCATTGTGCTATTTTTGCCACTGAAGGTGCCTAGTGATCGATCTAATGGGATGATTTGCCCATCAAAGGTGCACCAACGTGCTGTTTCTCCCACCGAAGGTGACTACCGACAGTGCCAATAGGCTATTTTTCCTACCAAAGGTGCACCATTGTGCTGTTTTTCCCACCGAAAGTGCCTCGCGACCATGCCAACGGGCTATTTTTCCAACCAAAGGTGCACCAAATTGTTGTTTTTCCCACCAAAGTTGCCCAATAGTAGTTTTTCCTAGAAAGGTGCCTAGTGACGGTGCTGACGAGCTATTTTTCCCACCGAAGGTGCACCAACATGTCGTTTTTCCCAACGAAGGTGCATGGCGACCATGCCGACAAGCTGTTTTGCCAACTAAAGGTGCACATTAGGATCTTTTTCCCCCCAAAGGTGAACCAACGTGCTGTTTTGCACAACGAGTGTGCCCAAATGGCTATTTTTCTGATCGATGGATCCCAGCGAGCATGCCAATGGGCTATTTTTCGCACCAAAGGTGGACCAATATACTGTTTTTCCTATCGAAGGATCCTAGCAACCATGCCGACCGATTGTTTTGCCCACAGAAGGCACAGAACATGTTGTTTTCCCCACTGAAGGTGCACCAACGGGCTTTTTTTTCCATTAAAGGTGCCTAGCGGCCGTGTCAATGGGTTGTTTTACCTACAGAAGTTACACCAAGGTGTTTTCCCCATCGAAGATGCAAGCGGTCATGCCTACGGGTTGTTTTGCCCACCGAAGTTGCATCAACAAGTTGTTTTTCCCACCGAAGGTACCTAGCGATCTTGCCAACGAGATTTTTTCTCACCGAAGTTGCACCAACGTGTTGTTTTTCACACTGAAGGTGCCCAACGGGCTGTTTTGCCAGCCGAACATGCACGAAGATGTTTTTCCCATATAAGGTACCTAGTGACCCTACCAGTGGGCTCTTTTTCCCATTAAAGGCGCAACAACGTGCTGCTTTTTTGATCAAAGACGCCTAGTTATTGTGTCAACGGGTTGTTTTTCCCACCGAAGGTGCCTAGCGATCATTTCAATGGGCTATTTTTCTCACCAAAGGTGCACCAATGTGCTGTTTTTGCCACAAAAGATGCCTAGCAATCATTCTATCGGGCTATTGTGCCCACCTTTAACACATCAACGTGCTGTTTTGCCAATCAAAGGTGCTCAACGGGCCTCTTTCCCATCGAAGGTGCCTAGAGACCATGCCGATGGGCTATTTTGCCCACCGAAGGTGCTCCAACGCAATGATTTGCCCACCGAAGGTTCCTAATGTGCCATTTTTCTCATTGAAGGTCCCTAGCGACCGTGCCCACGAGCCAACTAAATGTGCACTAAAGGTGCACCATTGTGTTGTTTTGCCCACCGAAGGTTAACCAACGTACTGTTTTGGTCACCGAAGGTCTCCAACTGGCTGTTTTTCCCATCAAAAGTGCCTAATGATTGTGCCGACAGGATGTTTTTCCCATCGAAGGTGCACAAGCATGCTATTTTTTCCAGCAAACGTGCCTAGTGACCATGTTGATGGCCTATTCTTCCCACCAAATGTGCACCAACGTGTTGTTTTTTCTACAGAAGGTGCCCAATGGGCTATTTTTCCCAACGAAAGTGCATAGCGACTGTGTCGATGGGTTTTTTTTCCACCAAAGGTGAACCAATATGTTGTTTTACCCACCGAAGCTACCTAGTGACCATGTTGATGGGCTATTTTGCCTATCAAAGGTGCACCAACGTGTTGTTTCTCCCACTGAAGGTGCCTAGCGACCATGCGAATGAGCTATTTTTCCCACTAACAGTGCACCACTATGCTGTTTTTCCCACCAAAGGTGCGTTGTGACCGTACCGATGGGCTATTTTTCCCACGAAAGGTGCACCAATGTGTTGTTTTTCCCACCAAAGATGCCCAACAACAGTTTTTCCCGCAATAGGTGCCTAGTGAGGGTGCTGACGAGCTGTTTTTCCCACCGAAGGGGCACCAACATGCTATTTTTCCCAACAAAGGTGCATGGTGATCGTGTCGACAAGCTGTTTTGCCAACTGAAGGTGCACATCAAGCCCTTTTTCCCACCAAAGGTGTACCAATGTGCTGTTTTGCCTAATGAACAAGCCCGATAGGCTATTTTTCCCATCTCAGGAGCCCAGCGACCATGACAATGGGTTGTTTTCTGCACCAGAGGTGCACCAATATGTTGTTTTTCCCACTGAAGGATCCTAGCGACCGTGCCGACGGGCTGGTTTGCCCACTGAAGACCCACAACGTGTTGTTTTCCCCACTAAAGGTAAACCAATGGGCTTTTTTTCCCTTCGAAGGTGTCGTGCCAACGAGCTGTTTTGCCCACAAAAGTGTCACTGAGGTTTTTTTTCCCACTGAAGATGCAAAGTAGCCATGCCTACGGGCTATTTTGCCTACCGAAGGTGCATCAACAAGCTATTTCTCCCGCCGAAGGTGCCTAGTGATCTTACCGACGGGATGTTTTTCCCACCGAAAGTGCACCAACGTGTTGTTTTTCACACTGAAGGTGCCCAACGAGCTATTTTGCCAGCTGAATGTGCACCAAGATTATGTTTTTCCCATAGAAGGTGCCTAGTGACCCTACTGATGGGTTGTTTTTCCCATTGAAGGTGCAACAACATGTTGCTTTTCCCATCAAAGGCGCCTAGTTACCATGTCAATGGGCTATTTTTCCCACCAAAGGTGCCTAGTGACTGCTCCATAGCGTTGTTTTTCCCACCAAAGGTGCACCAATATACTATTTTTGCCACCAAAGGTGCCCAATGATCGTTCTAACAGGCTATTTTGCCCACCTTAGACACACCAACGTGTTGTTTTGTCAACCGAAGGTGCCCAACAGGTTTTTTTCCCATTGAAGGTGCCTAGAGACCTTGCCAATGGGTTATTTTGCCACTCGAAGGTGCTCCAACCCAATGTTTTACCCACCGAAGGTGGCCAACGTGCTATTTTTCCCACTGAAGGTGCCCAGCGATCGTACCCACGGATCGTTTTTCCAATTAAGTGTGCACCAATGTATTGTTTCTTGCAGCAAAGATGCCCAACAGGCTTTTCTCCCACCAAAGGTGCACCATTGTGATGTTTTGCCCACCTAAGGTGCACCAACAAACTGTTTTGTCTACCAAAGATCTCCATCTGGCTGTTTTTCCCACCGAAAGTGCCTAACGACTCTGCGGATAGGATGTTTTTCCCACTGAAGGTGCACTAGCATGCTATTTTTTCCATTGAACGTGCCTAGCAACAGTGTCGATGGCCCATTTTTCCCACCAAAGGTGCACCAATGTGTTGTTTTGCCTGCCGAAGTCACCCAATGGACTGTTTTTCCCAACGAAGGTGCATAGCGATAGTGCCAATGGGTTGTTTTTCCACCAAAGGTGCACCAATGTGTTGTTTACCCACTGAAGGTGCCTAGCGACCATGTCGATGGGCTGTTTTGCCCACTGAATGTGCACCAATGTGTTATTTCTCCCATCGAAGGTGCCTAGCAACCGTGCCAATGGGCTATTTTTCCTACTGAAGGTGAACCATTGTGCTATTTTTCCCACCGAAGGTGCCCAACAGTAGTGTTTCCTGCAAAAGGTGCCTAGTGACGATGCAGACAAGTTATTTTTCCACCGAAGGTGCACCAACAAGCTATTTTTCCCAATAAAGGTGGATAGCGACGATGGTGATGAGTTGTTTTTCCCACTGAAGGTGCACCAACATGCTATTTTTCCCCACGAAGGTGTATGGCGTCCGTGCTGACAAGCTGTTTTGCCAATTGAAGGTGCACATTAGGCTCTTTGTCCCACCGAAGGTGCACCAACATGCTATTTTGCCCATGAAACATGCCCAATAGGCTGTTTTTCCCATCGAAGGAACCTAGCAACCATGCCAATAGGCTGTTTTTTGCACCAAAGCTGCACTAGTATGCTATTTTTCCCACCGAAGCGTCCTAGTGACTGTGCCAATGGGTTGTTTTTCCAATCGATGGCACACAACGTGCTGCTTTCACACATTAAAGGTTCACCAATGGGCTCTTTTTGCCTCCGAAGGTGCCTAGCAGCCGTGCCAACGGGCTGTTTTGCCCACAGAAGGGGCACCAAGGTGTTTTCTCCCTCAGAAGATGCATAGCGGCCATGCCTACTGGCTAGTTTGTCCATCGAAGGTGCATCAACAAGATATTTCTCCCACCAAAGGTGCCTAGCAATCTTGCCAACGGGATTTTTTCCCACCAAAGGTGCACCAACGTGTTGTTTTTCACACTGAAGGTGCGCAACGACTATTTTGCCAGCCGAATGTGCACCAAGATTTTGTTTTTCACATAGAAAGTGCTTAATGACCTTGTTACCTTGTTACCTTGTCAACGGGCTGTTTTTCCCATCGAAGGTGCCTAGCGACCGTTCCAATGAGCTTTTTTTTCCACCAAAGGTGCACGAATGTGCTACTTATGCTACCAAAAGTGCCTAGCGATCGTTTTAACGGGCTGTTTTGCCAACCGAAGAGGCCCAACGAGCTTTTTTCCCACCGAAGGTGCCTAGCGATCATGCAGATTGGATATTTTACCCACCAAAGGTGCTCCAACGCAATGTTTTGCCCATCGAAGGTGCCCAGTATGTTGTTTTTCCCACTAAAGGAGCGTAGCGACCATGCCCATGGGCTGTTTTTCCAATCGAAGGTGCACCAATGTGTTGTTTTTTGCATCAAAGATGTCCAAAGTGCTTTTCTCCCACCAATAGTCCACCATTTTGTTTTTTTTCACATCGAAGGTGCACCAACGTACTGTTTTGGCCACCAAAGGTGTCCAACTGGCTGTTTTTCTCACCGAAAGTGCCTAACGATTGTGCCGATAAGATGTTTATCCCATCGAAGGTGTACCAGCATCCTATTTTTTCCACCGAACGTGCCTAGCGACCGTGCCGATGGCCTATTTTTCCCACAAAGGATGCACCAACGTGTTGCTTTGCCCACCGAAGGTGCCCCACGGGCTGTTTTTCCCAATGAAGGTGCATAGCGCTAGGGCCAATGGGTTGTTTTTCCCACCAAAGTTGCACCAATGTGTTGTTTACCCATCAAAGGTGCCTAGAGATCGTGTTGATGGGTTGTTTTGCCCATCGAAGGTGCACCAACTTGCTGTTTCTCCCACCGAAGGTGCATCACTATGCTGTTTTTCCCATTCAAGGTGCCTCGCGACAGTGCCAACGGGCTATTTTTCCCACCAAAGGTGCACCAATGTGTTGTTTTTCCCACCGAAGGTGCCCAACATCTGTTTTTCTCATAAAAGATGCCTAGCGATGGTGCTGACGAGCTGTTTTTCCCACCAAAGGTGCACCAACATGCTATTTTTCCCATCAAAGGTGCATAGCGTCCATGCCAATAAGCTGTTTTGCCAACTAAAGGTGCATATTAGGCTCTTTTTCCCACCAAAGGTGCACCATCGTGCTGTTTTTCCCAACGAATGTGCTCAATAGGCTGTTTTTCCCAAAAAACGTCCCCAACAGACTATTTTTCCCATCCAAGGAGCTTAGTGATCATGACAATGGGCTATTTCTCATACCCAAGGTGCAACAATGTGTTGTTTTTCCAACCGAAGGATCCTAATGACCTTGCCAACGGGCTGTTTTACCCACTGATGCCATACAACGTGCTATTTTTCCCATTGACCGTGCACCATCGGGCTTTTTTCCAATTGAAGGTGCCTAGAGACCGTGCCAACAGGTTGTTTTGCCCACAGAAGCTGCACCAAGGAGCTTTTTCCCACGGAAGATGCATAGTGGTCGTGCCTACGGGCTGTTTCTCCCGTCGAAGGTACCCAGCGACTTTGCCAACGTGTTATTGAGCCAACCAAACGAGCATCAAGATGTTGTTTTTCCCACTGAAGGTGCCTAGTGACCTTGCCTATGGTTTGTTTTTCCCACCGAAGGTGCACCAATGTGTTGTTTTTCTCTCCAAAGATGCCTTGCGATTGTGCCTACGAGCTATTTTACCCATCGATGGTGTCTAACGGGTTGTTTTTCCTACTGATAGTGCCTATCAACTGTATTGATAGGCTATTTTCCCCACCGAAGGTGTACCAAGTTGCTGTTTTTCCTACTGAAGGTGCCTAACGAGTTGTTTTTCCCACTAAATGTGCCTAGTGACCATGTCAACTATTTTGCCTACGAAAGGTGCACAAATGTGCTGCTTTGGCCACTGAAAGTGCCTAACCGGTTGTTTTTCCTACCGAAAGTGCCTTGTGACTTAAGGGGAACCATTGTGCTATTTTCCCACTGAAAGGGCACTAATGTGTTGTTTTTTCCCCGAAAGATGCTTAGCCACTGTGCCAATGGATTGTTTTGCCCTTTGAAGTTGAACCAATGTGTTGTTTTACACATCGAAGATGCCCAATAGGTTTTTTCCCACCAAAGGTGCCTAGCGATCATTTCAATTGGATGTTTTTCCCACCGAAGGCACACCAATGTGCTACTTTTTCTACCGAAGGTGCCTAGTGATTGTGCCAATGGGCTGTTTTGCCCATTGAAGGTGCACTAGCATGTTATTTTCCCCACCAAAGGAGCCCAACAGGCTGTTTTTCCCACCAAAGTTGGCCAGCAATTATGTCGTCAGGCTATTTTGCCCACCGAAGGTCCACCAATGTGCTATTTTTCCCACTGAAGGTGCCCAATGGGCAGCTTTTGCTTTCAAAGGTGCCTGGCGACCATGCCAATGAGCTGTTTGCCCTCCAAAAGGGCACCATCATTCGATTTTTCCCACCCAAGGAGCACCAAGCTTCTATTTTTCCCATCGAAGATGCACATCGGGCTGTTTTTCCCATCAAAGGTGCACCAACGTCATGTTTTTCCCACCGAAGGTGCCTTACGGGTTGTTTTTCCCACCAAAGGTGCCTAGTGACCATCCCAACGGGCTGTTTTTCCCAACGAAGGTGCACCAATGTGCTATTTTTCTCACTGAAGGTGCCTAACGGGATGTTTTCCAACCAAAAGTTCACCAACCTACTATTTTTCCTACCAAAGGTGCATAGCAATCGTGTCGACGGACTGTTTTGCTCACCAAAGGTGCACAATGGGCTATTTTTCCCTCCAAATGTGAACCAACATGTTGTTTTTCCCACCGAAGGATCTCAATAGGCAATATTTCCCACCGAAGGTGCCTAGTAATTGTGCCAATAGGCTGTTTTTTCACCGAAGGTGCCCAATGGTGTTTTTTCCCACCGAAGGTGCACCAAGCTGTTGTTTTTTAAACCGAAGGTGCCTAACGACCATACCGACTGGCTGTTTTTCCTACTAAAAGTGAACCAATGGGCTATTTTTCTACCCGGAGGAGCGTAGTGATCGTGTTGAGGGCTTGTTTTGCCCAGCAAAGGTGCACAACCTTGCAGTTTTGCCCACCGAAGGTTCCCAATGGGTTGTTTTTCCCATCGAAGGTGAACCAATGTGCAATTTTTCCCATGGAAGGTGCCTAGCGACCGTGCTAAGGTGCTATCTTACCCATTGAAGGTGCACCAACGTGCTATTTTGCCGACTAAAGGTGCCCAATGAGCTGTTTTCTCCATCGAAGGTGCCTAGCGACCGTGCCAATGGGTTGTTTTTCCCACCAATGGTGTCTAACAACCATGCCAATGGGCTATTTTTCCCACCAAAGGTGCACCAGTATGCTGTTTTTCCTACCAGAGGTGCCTGGAAACCGTGCCGACGGGCTATTTTGCCTACTGAAGGTGCACGAAGATGCTATTTTTCCCATCGAAGGTGCCCAACAGGCTGTTTTTCCTATGGAAGGTGCCTAGCGATCATTCCGACAGGCTATATTTCCCACCGAAGGTGCACCAACATGCTATTTTTCCCACTGAAGTTGCATAGTGACCGTGCCAATGGACTATTTTGCTAACCAAAGTGCCTAGCAATCGTGTCGATGGGTTCTTTTGCCCACAGAAGGTGCACCAAGGTGTTGTTTTTCCCACCGAAGGTGCCCAACGAGCTATTTCTCCCATAAAAGGTGTCTAGCGACCATGCTGACGTGCTACTTTTCCTACCAAAAGGCATCGACAAGCTGTTTTTCCAGCCAAAGGTGCATAGCGTCCATGTCGATAGGTTGTTTGCCCATTGGAGGTGCACAACGGGCTGTTTTTCCACCGAAGGTGCATCAATGGGCTATTTTGTCAACTGAATGTGCCCAATGGGAAAATTTTCCCACCGAAGCTACCTATCAACCGTGCCAATGGGCTATTTTTCCCATCGAAGGTTCAACAATGTGCTATTTCTCCAATTGAAGGTGTGTAGCGACCATGCCTAAGGGTTGTTTTCCCCACTAAGGGCTGTTTGCCCATCGAAGGTGCACCAACCTGCTGTTTTGTTCACAAAGGTGCCCAACGAGCTGTTTTTCTCACCCAAGGTGGCTAGCGATAGTACCAATGGGTTGTTTTGGTCACCGAAGGTTCATCAACGTTTTGTTTTGCCCAACAAAGCTACCCAGTGGGCAATTTTTCCCGCATAACCAGCCAACGGGTTGTTTTACCCACCTAAGCTACACTAATGGACTATTTTCCCAAAGAAGGTGCCTAACGACCATGCCGACGGGCTATTTTGCCCATCGAAGGTGCAACAACGTATTGTTTTTCACCACCGAATTAGCCTAATGACTGTGCCGAGGGTCATTTTGCCCATCGAAGGTCCATCAACGTGTTGTTTTGTCCACCAAAGGTGCTTAATGGGCTGCTCTTCTCACCAAAGGTGCCCAGCGACCTTGCGACCATGCTGTTTTGCCCACCAAAGGAACCCAACGGGTTGTTATTCCTACTGAAGGTGCCTACTGACGATGCAAAAGGGTTGTTTTGCCCACCGAAGGTTCACCAAAGTGTTGTTTTACCTACCAAAGGTGGCCAATGGGTTGGTTTTCCCACCGAAGGTGCCTAGCGATTGTGCCAACAGGTTGTTTTGCCCACAAAAGGTGCACGAACGGGCTATTATTCCCACCGAAGATGCTTAACATCCATGTCGAAAAGCTATTTTGCCCATGGAAGGTGGACCAACATGCTGTTTGTCCCACCCTAGGTGCCCAACAGGCTATTTTTCCCACAGAAGGCGCCTAGCGACCGTGGTAACAGGCTATTTTGGACATCAAATGTGCCTTACGAGCTATTTCTCCCACTAAAGGGGCCTAGTGACCATGCCAATGGGCTTTTTGCCAACCCAAGGTGCCCCAACATGCTATTTTGCCTGGCAAAAGTGCCCAACAGGCTTTTTCCCTACCAAAGGTGCCTAGTAATCGTGCCAACGAGCTATTTTTCCTACTAAAGGTAAAACAACATGTTGTTTTCCCCACTAAAGATGCCTAACGAGTTGTTTTTTCCGTCTAAGTCACCTAATGACCGTGCCAATGGGCTGGTTTGCTCACCGAAGGTGCACTAACGTGTTGTTGTGCCGACCGAAGGTGCCTATGACTATGCCGACTAGCTATTTTGGGCATCAAAGGTGCACCAACGTGTTTTTTTCCCTATCAAAGGTACCTAGCAACCATGAGGAAGGGTTGTTTTGCTCACCGAAGGTGCACCAACATGCTGTCTTGCCTATCAAAGGTGCCCAACGTGCTGTTTTCCATATTGAAGGTGCCTAGCGACCGTGCCTATTGGTTATTTTTCCAACTGAAGGTGCACTAACGTGCTGTTCCCCCCACCAAGCCTGCCCAAAGCACTATTTTCCCCACCGAAGGTGCTGAGCGACCATGCCAACAGGCTATTTTTCCTACCGAAGGTGCACCAACGTGTTGTTTTGCCCACCAAAGGTGCCCAATGAGTTGTTTTCCCCACCAAAGGTATCTAGCGACCATGCCAACGGGCTATTTTTCCCACTGAAGGTTCACCAATGTGCTGTTTTGGCCGCCAAAGGTACTTAACGGGCTATTTTCCCCACCGAAGGTGCCTAGCGACCATGCCAATAGACTATTTTGCCCACCGAAAGTGCACCAACGTGCTGTTTTGTCCAGCAAAGGTGCCCCATGAGCTGTTTTTCCCACTGAAGGTGCCTAGCGACCATGCCAACAGGTTGTTTTGCCTATCGAAGGTGCACCAACGTGCTATTTTTCCCACATAAGCTACCCAACGGTCTATTTTTCCTACCGATGGTTCTTAACAAGCATGCCAACAGTTTGTTTTACCCACCAACGGGTTGTTTTCCCACATAAGGTGCCTAACGATCATGCCAATGGGTTATTTTGCCCATCAAAGGTGCACCGTGTTGTTTTTCCCATCAAATTAGCCTAGCGACCCTACCGAAGGGCTGTTTTACACACCAAAGGTGCACCAACGTGCTGTTCTGCCCACCCAAGAAGCTAAGCGAGCTGTTTTTCCTACAGAAGGTGCCTAGCAACATTGAGAACGGGTTGTTTTGCCTACCAAAGGTACACCAACGAGCATGTATTCTTGCTGAAGGTGCCTAACAACCATGCCGATGGGATATTTTGCCCATCAAAGGTGCTCCAATGTGTTGTTTTTCCCATCAAAGGTGACTAGCGACCGTGTGGAAGGCCTGTTTTTCTCACTAAAAGTGCACCAACATATTGTTTTGCCTACAAAAGGTGCCCAATAGGCTGTTTTCCCCACAAAAGGTGCACCAACGGGATGTTTTCCCATAATAGGTTCCTAAAGACCATGCCGATGGGCTATTTTTCCCATCAAAGATGCACCAACATGTTGTTTCTCCCACCGAATTAGCCTAGCGACCATGCCTAAGAATTGTTTTGCCCACCAAAGTATAACAAGGGGCTGTTTTCCCACCTATAGTGCCTAACAACCATGCAGACCGGCTATTTTGCTGACAAAAGGTCCACAATTATGCCAATGAATGGCGTTGGTGAGTCCACAAATTTGCATATATACATGCTTCGGGTCAGTTAGCATAACTTCCTAACTTCTTCTTCTATGTTCTGTTTATCATCTATGTTTGACTTTCTATCCGCTGTGTTGACCTCTATCGTCTTTCTTTCATCTATCATCTATCCTTCCTATGATCTGTATTCTCACGTGTCATCTATGTGCTGATGTGTCGTCTGTGTTCCTTGCGTCTACGTTTCTCATGTCTGTACTTACTTATCGTCTATCTTTCCTATCGTTTGTGTTCTAACGTCATCACAAATGATACACTTTGTCTATGTTTTCCTTCAGTCTCTACTCTTCTACGCATTCCTTGCATCTGTGTGTGACATCATCAAAGACAATTTCTTTCGTCTGTGTTTTTCCTTTGCATTTAGAACACAATCTCCTCAATTATAGTGGGCTACTCTGAGACTAACACCTTTGGCAATTCAACAAATAAGATCATACACATATATAATTCACCTTTTTCCCAAATCTTTAAATTTGCACAATCATAAATAGAAAGGAATTTAATTTCACTGTCTCATTCTTAAATATAGGGACAGTTTGTTACATGACAACATACATGTTAACTTTAAACTAAAATACATAAGATGCTCAATGTTGATGTGCGGAATAAGCTATTCAAAACACTAACTTAGTACAATTGTCTTATATCTATTCTGGAGTTCGAATGCCTTGCAAGGATCACTGATCTTCTTGAATTGCACTTGGGGAGGGAAAATTTGGGGGTTGAGCTACACAGCTCAGTGGCTAAAATATTTCTGGCCATTAGCAATGAACCACACAATCAACATGGATATGTATATGCATTCATAATTCAATCTCAGAACATCATCACTTAGATCATATTGAATGTAATTTCACAACAAAGCACCATTTAACATGTCAAATGCAAATATACACACAATTGGCTCGAGGGTTCAGTGAAACAAAACAGAGAAACCGAAGTTTACTTCGTGAACAAAATGAGTCTATTTTCGGATCTCGTAGGCCAGAAGCAGATAGTAGGGAGAAAGTTTTACATCAATGTGCACGTGAATAACGAAACGGTTCCACGCTCACCTAAACACAATCAATTTATGCTCAATTTAGTCAATCACAATTTGCACTTTCGTGCTTCTTTCATTTTATCATTTTTCTC
>JAOSBO010226424.1:0-12180 GCA_027563915.1 Erythroxylum rotundifolium | reverse complement strand
ATCCAAGCAATCGTAGCCTCTATCAGTATCCAACTTTGTAGCACTTGTAAATTCTTACGCAACCACAATGGATTGGAGTATGACCAATTGTCAAACCACATCCTAATATCCTCTCCATCCCCTACTATATATTTCAAGAAAGGATAGACCAAATCATTAAGATTCAACATACCCTTAAAAATCCACGGGTAACATCGATTACCTTGTAACTGCCAGAAACTTTGATTTTGGAGATAGAACGATTGCACACATTTCACCCACAAGGCTTCTTTATCCACAAATAACCTCCAAATCCTTTTTAGAAGAATAACATGATGCATTTGAGTTATAGAAATGATTTTCCAACCCCCATGTTCCTTAGGAATGATGATTTCACTCCATTTCACTTTAGCCCATTTGCAATTTTCGACTTTACCAGATCATAGGAAGGACTTTAGCACCCTTTCCATATCCTTTATCACTTTCTTAGGAAGAACCAAATAGGCTGCCCAGTGTATATGCATACTATTCAACACATCATTAATAAGACTTACTCTAGCAGCTAAAGATAAGAATCTATTTTGCTACCCAAGGATTTGGCCTTTGACTTTTTCTATCAAAGGAGTAAAATCTGAATACTTAGGCTTACTAGCCATAATAGGGATCCCCAGCTATTGAAATGAGATTACCGTATTACTTATCCACTCCGGATTCTGAATATCAGAAGACACATAAACTCCACTCTTTTGCCCATTTACTGTCATCCTAGACCACCCTGAAAATATACTCATCATGTTCATCATCGTTGTAATAACTTGAGGTTCAGCTTTGCAAAACATAATGACATCGTTAGCATAAAAAAAAAGGGACAACTTTAACTCCTGGCATCTATAGTGATATTGGAACAACCCATTACTCTCCACCAGTTTTGATACCAGTCTAGAAAAACCCTTCATAGCCAGAGTGAATAGGTAAGGGGAAAGAGGATCCCCTTGCCTGATTTCTCTTTTGTTGAAAAAAGGCCTCAATTGGATCCCATTCACTGGCGCACTCAACAACATAGTTTAAATGCACTGTAGAATCCAATGTCAAAACATATTTGGTAAGTTGATTGCTTCCAATCATTGGTTCAAGTATTCCCAACTAACTGTATCATATGCTTTCAATAAGTCTAGTTTCAAAGCATAAGTTTTAATATGCTTACTCGTGTGGTACTCCTTTAATAGCTCTTACAAAATTAGAATGTTGTCTCTAATGCTCCTTGATGACAAAAAGCATTTTATGCCTTATTAACCACCTTAGCCAACACCATTTTAGTTCTCTCTACCAGTAATGTTGCAATAATTTTATAAACCGTTGAGTAGCAAGAAATCAGATGGTAATTCGATATCATCGATGGCCTCTCTAACTTCGGTACCAAACAAATAAAAGCGTGGTTTATCTCCTTTGGCAAAGAGCTTGAAGAAAAAAACTTCAATACAGCCTCCGTTAAAAGTGGCCTCGTAACATCTCAGGTTTGTTGGAAAAAACCTGCTGAAAACCCATTAGGACTTGGAGCCTTAGAACTATTTAACTGAAACACCACCTCTTTCAACTAGTGGGCTGTATAATGCTCAGTAAGCATCAGTTGCATCGACTGATCCAGATAATACTCTAGCACATTCCCTACCTGAAGCCCACTATGCTGACTTGTTGAACCCTACATTAAGTTGGCAAAGTACCCATAAATATGGTTAGACAGCTCTTGTTGATCTGAAATCAAATTTCCCCTACATCCTTTAATTCCTGATGGTATTCCTATTAGGACGTGTCAATAAAGAAGCATGAAAAAACTTTGAATTTACATCCCCTTCTTTCAGCCAATTCAGTCTAGCTTTCTGTCTCATAATATGCTTCTACAATTTCAAAACTTTTTGGTACTTCCTCAATCTCTCCGCTTCTTGAACCCTTAAACTGACACTGTGAGGGTCTAAATAATAATCAAGTTGAATGTCTGTGACAGCTTTTCTCAACTCTTTCAAATCCTAATTCCTTCCTTTACTCATTTGCTTAATAGCTATCTTAGCAAATGTCAATTTCTGCATTAGTTGGAAAGCTTTATACCCAACTGCCTCACAATCCTAAACCCTACGTATAACTCCCATAAAACCATCTACCTGTGTTAAACCATTAAAGAAATGAAAAGGAGCACCTACTGTTGTCCCAACATTTAATTGTCGTATCAACATGGATGAATGATCTGAACATAAAGGGTCATCGAAAAAAGCCAAAGCTCTAGCGAAAGACTGTAGCCAACTTTGATTCACCATCGCACGGTCTAGTTTTTTCCTTAAGAACAAATTTCTTTGTTGTTTATTCTCCCATGTGAACCATCTCTCAGTTCCCTTTAGGTCCCCTAAATGAACTTACTAAAGCATCTGAAGAAGTTCCCTCCCTATGGTAGGATAGCAAACTGCATCACCCTTAACCTCCTTTGAATTCAAGCAACAGTTAAAATCCCCTAGTATTATCCATGGAAGTTGCCTTCCCGAATGAATTGACCTCAAATCATCCACAATCTAGCCTTTTGAAAAGCAAAATTTTACGCATAGATAATTTTAGCTTTAAAATGAAACCTTCTTATTAGCCAACAATGTAGGTGAATATACTACTTCTCATATGAACAGCCTGAACCTTAGCTAGATCCTTATTAAACCAACACAAAATTCTACCATTATAATGGAAATCATAGTTAGAGATATAAGCCCATTTTGCACCCAAAAAAGTCGCATCTTTCTGAACTGAACCTCACTTCATTTTTGTTTCTAGAGCCTCACCAAAATCAGTTTATGCTCGGCTACCACGTCTTGATAGGGTTATTTAGCCCTGTAGTATTCCATACTAAAAAGGACATCATTGGGGAATAGCTACAACAAACATTAAGGGGATATAACCCCTTTATGCTTCTTCTTCTTACTCTTTTTCCAGCCTTTACCCTTGCTAGCAATTACAACAATAGGTGGAGAGTGATCTACCTCTTCAAAATCAGACTCTAATTCCTTACCTATGGCAGTGATTGGATCCAGAGTAGCTGCTGGACCAAAGTTAGTTGAAACTGATCCTCCCTGAATATGAGCAGAGTTTGGACCGATCGGACTACCATCTGAACGTAATGAACCCAAACTAGTAGGAGGACTAGCTTAAATAGGCCTTCTTGTAACGCCTCTTTCCTATGCATTTGCAGAACTGCTTGCTAAATTTTCTTCAAAATTTATTGCCAAGGATGGAGCCGAATCAACCTTTTTTCCAAAAGCTTTCGCATTCGCCTCTGACCTATTCTCTTGTACCCTTACCTCTCTCATAGACTACGACTTTCCTTTCAACTCCCCCTGATCCAATTGCTCATTGTTTTTACCTCCCCCTATTGCCATATTTTGGTGTTCAGTGTTTGACTTACCCTCCTATCCCATAGACGGGGACTACTCGGCCACATGCTTCTCATGCTGCCCAACTTTAGCACTTTTACCTGTAGCTACCCATACCTTTTTTGTTGCTGATGTTGACCACGGGTAAGAAATACCGATCTCATCCCTTACCAGCTCCCCAGATTCTCCAAGTCTTAGGATAGGTAAAGTTTCAAGTAATGGAGCCAACTTTAGGAATCTTTATACAAATTTTCGCAAATCCAATATGCTCTATTGTTGCCGTTTGTGAATCCATGTATAGGGGTTTACCCAAAACACTAGCCAAATAACTCAAACCTTCAATAGTCCAATATTCCATAGGTAGTCTGTGGAACTGTACCCACAAGGGAATAGCTTCAATCGCACCCCTGTCCAAACCTAATCCAAGCTTCCACTTTTGCTTTGGTTCTTCTTAGTCTGGAAACTAAAGCTAGCCTGCTTGCATTAAAGTTCAAATCTTTTATAATGTCTTTTAAACTCTAATATTTAGACCAAAATTTAAATTAAATCTTAACGTTTTGAAATATTTAAGTTTAATGTTTATAAAACATTTAAATCAAAACATACAAGAAGTTATTTCCGTTAATTAAATGCCACATAGCTTTTCTTTTAGGACGTGACTTTTTTAAAATTTTGCGCAACAGTGAGACCTAGGTCATTTAACGTGACATTCTTATTTTTAAATAAAATTAATTTCTACTAATATGCAAAACTCATCCTTATGCGTAGATGAAGCTGTGACCATCATTCTCATCTAGTGGAGAACTAGCAGATTAATGCTGCGCATATGCATAGTAATAATGCCCTGTTAATTTAATCGATTATACCATTACATAATTTTAATGTACAAATAAATATGGAAAATTTAAAAATTTGGAATTAAATTATTAGTAAAATAAAAAATTTTAATTAAATTACAAACATTTTAAATTTGTTATTCGTAAAAATTAGTAATTAAATTATAAATATTTTAAATTTGTAGTGGATATTTTATTAAAAAGGTTTTTATATAAGTTAGAATATAATAAATGAATAAGTTAAATTAGTAAGTAAACATTTGGGATGAAAAATTTTAAAATTAAGGAAATGTATAGTGCAATGTGTCTGTTATAATAAAATATATAAACTAAATAAAAAATTCAAAGAAAATTAGCTTAAAATAAGTAAATAATGTGTAATTTAAAATTTTGTTGTAAGATTATTAATATCTAAATTTTTTAATTTATAATCAAATGAATACTTTAAATAAGGCTGTAAAATTTTAAATGTTTATTAAGAAAGGAATTAAGATAGAAAATTTTAAAATATATAAATAAGAACATAAAAAATGAAATATTAAATTTAGATTGTAAAATTTGGAATGAAAAAATTTTAAAAAGTAAGAAATGTAAGTTCGTGATATATTATAAAATATTGAAAGTAAATAGAAATGTAAAAAATGTAGTTAAAAAAGTAAAATTTGATATAAGTTAAGTCACAGTTGTGACTTCAAGGATTTAAGTCATGGGTGTGACTCATTTAAGTCACACCCACGACTCAAGATTCGAGTCCCGTGACTAAAATTTTTGAATAAAGATTGAATAATTTTTTTCTCTATTATAATTCAAATGACATATTTTGTGTGTAAAATAATTTTTTCTTATCTTAAGGTAAGCTCTTATATTTTACATTTTTATGCTTAATTATCTTTAACTACTGCATTTAAATTTATAAAATAGTCTTTAAATTTTTTTTTTGGTAAAAGAGTAACTGCATTCGTAGAAAATGTCAAACTACGTCAAGTAAACTAACAACATATTCAAGAAACGATGAAATGCTCAAAGGCGGCTGCGAGTATGTAACAAACAACTCGTAGCAATGCAACCCAAGCTTAGCATGGTAATCAGCACATTGATTAGCTTCCTTAAAAATATGAGCAAAATGAATTTCAGCAAAAGCCAACTTCAGCTCCCAGCGGCGACAAACCACGAAACTCGCACTAGGATTCGGTCACACCTGTAGCAAGCTCCTAGCCTCAAATGAATCCGTCTCCACCTGTAGGTGGGAGATATGATTGCAAACTGCAAGCTCTATGCCCGAACAAACAGCCTGCAATTTAGCTTCCAAGACTGACAGGTTTCCCAGACATTGAGAAAAGCCGGCCACCCATCTGCCTCGCTCATCCCGAAGAAGGCCTCTTGCGCTTGCACTATCACTCATGGCATCTCTGGCTCCATCGCAATTCAGCTTTACCTATCCCGGTAAAGGCAAAATCCACCTTACCCAACGACTCTCCTTCCTTCCCATAATCGAACCCGTTTATCACTTGATAGCAGTCGCAAATATGAACTGACTAACATATCGGCAAACAACTGGAAAAACATCTGTGGGGATATCCACTCCTGCAGAAAAAACCATGTTATTCCTCCATCTCCACAACAGCCAAACTACCACCCCAAAAACAAGAGAACAATGTTGCATCTGGCCCTGCCAATTCCACCTTTCAAGGTTTGATAAAAGCCATCCCCGCAAATCAGAACTATAAAAATTGAGCTGCTCACTCTCCGGAACGAGTCTCTCCCTAATAGTCCGTGCCCATGCACAATCCCTCAACACATGCAAGGTGGTTTCGACCGCCGAGGCACAATGGATACACTTATCGTCAGGTGCACAGCTTTGCTTAAAACAAACACTATTAGTAGGTAAACGACCATGCCCCACTAACCACAGGAAGCTCCGGATCCGTTCTGGCCCCTCCCATGCCCATACTCTATGCCACAGTCTATCAACATTTCCATCTGCCGACTCTTGCAGCAATTCATATGCCAAAGCAATAGAAAACACCCCACTCGGACTATACAACCAAATCAATCTATCCGGTCGGTGTAAAACGGAATCTCTTCCAACACTTACATAACCACATGTTCAGGCAGCATTTGTCGTAACAAGACCGCATCTTATGAGCCATCATCCTTTAAGCAATCTCGCACCCACCTGTCGAGTATCCTCCGACAACTCACACAAAGCCCAAGCACTCAAAGGCCCCAGCTATCATACCCAACTATCAAACCAGAAAGAGATCGACTGTCCGTCACCAAGATCCTAACAACACCCATGAGTAAAGATAGGCCACATATGTCCTAAAGACCTCCATGTAACCGAGCAGGATGGCCATGTTTTTGGTAGCTCATAGAGTACAGCTTGCCACCCATATCGTCCAGTAAGAGTCTGGACCTATAGAGTATCTAATTCAGTCATGAATCGCCAACAAAGCTTCAAAATAAAAGCCTAATTCTGCATGCTCGCTGGTTGGAACCCAAGTCCACCAACCTCCTTGGGGAGATATACCCATCCCAACTTAGCAAGTGATTGCACCATTTGACATCCGAGCCTCCCCACAGGAACCGCCGAATCATCGTATCAATATCATTTAAAATCAATGCTGGGAGTAAGCTAGTTTGCATCACATAGCTAGGAATGGCCGACAACACCGATTTGGCCAAGGTAACACGTCCTGCCAAAGACATCTTCCTTGCCTTCCAACCCGATAGCCTAGCTTTCATTTTATCTAGGACCGGTGCAAAGAACTGGCGCTTGCCACGATCCCACTAAATTTGAACCCCCAAATATCCACCAACCAAAGATGCTTCCTAAAACCCAAGAAAGTACAGATGTCCTGCTGTATAGAACTAGGTGTGTTCTTTGAAAATAAAATCGTAGATTTCGAATCACTCATAAGCTACCCAGAACACCAACAGAAAATCTACAAACACTCCGCAATAACTTCAGCCTGCTGCAAGGAAGCCTCAGCAAAAAGAAAAATATCATCAGTGAAGAAAAGATGGGATACAGGTTGGCCACCTCGTCCCATTCTCACCGGTTTCCACCTGTTCCCTATAACCGCATCCTGCATCAGGTGAGATAGACACTCCATACACAACACCAATAAATACGGAGATAGAGAATCACCCTGCTGGACCCCTTTAGATGGGACAAACTGCTCAGTGGGTCCCCATTAAACAACACTTGCATGCTGGTCGACGTGACACACACCCGAATTCTGGCCACCAATGTCGGATCCAAGCCCGCAAGAAGTAACATGTCAAAAATAAAATCCCAATTCAATCTATCATAAACCTTCTTAAGGTCCAATTTAATTGCCATCCAACCCCTACGACCGGATCTTCTTTGCATCGCATGCATGACTTCCTGGACCACTACCACATTATCCACTATTTGTTTGTTTGGGACAAAACTCGCTTGATTCTTAGAGATCAACTCAACCATGCACAGCTGCAAACCCTTCACTATAAGCTTAGTAATGACCTTATACAGCACATTGCATAGGATTATTGGGAGAAATTGGTGGAGACCTGATGGATCCAGAACTTTCGGTATTAAGCTAAGAAATTATCATTAAGACCCAAAGGAAGCGTACCATACCGAAAAAATACACACAACCTTGTGTACCGACTGACCCATCGTTTCCCACTGGCTTTGATAAAAAATAGCTTGTAAACCATCCAGACCAGGAGCCTTGAACCTACCCATAGACTGAACTATAGCATGCACCCCTTCCAAAGAAACTTCACAAAAGGACTCCAAGGTCGGACGTGGAGCTGTAGTCGGAAAAGTATGCATCGTGAGCATGTTCCGGTCCGTTGCAATCTCTTGAGTATACAACCTGCTGAAGAACTACACCGTCATCTGTGCCAACACATCCAAATCCTCATGCCAAATACCAGAATCATCCCTTAAAGCAGATATGTGATTAACCTGTCACGGAGCCAACGTAGACATATGGAAGAAATGAGTATTTCTGTCCCCAAAATTAGTCTAATTGACTGTTGACTTCTGCCTCCATAACACTTCTTCCTGAACCAAGGTCAACTCGTAAGACTGACGTGTCTCATAATGCATCTGCATCAGATCCTTGGACCAAGCCGTATCCAAAGAACTTTCAATCCCGTCTAACTTCTCACGAAGTTGTTGCTTGTGCTGTAAGATATCACCAAATACCTTCCTATTCCAGATCTGGGCTTCCTTCACAAACCCTCGATATGCCGACAGCCACGAAACATTACTAGTCCATTGCCATTGGACTAATGGGCCGAACCCAGGATGTTTAAGCCACACCGCTTGAAACCGGAATGAGGAAGTTACCACTCGGACCGTAGTCTGTAGCTTTAACAATATCGGACGATGATTAGATTTAAAATGGGGAAGGTAAAATTACAAAATAGTCCTTTAATATCTGTACTGTATAATTTATAATTTTACGTCAACCATGTCTAAAAAATCATAATATTAGAAATTTAAAATAACAATCATTTATTTATTTTTGTTAACATTATTTGTCACATATTTCATATATAAATAATAATCATAGTTAATATAAAAATATCATTTAATCATCATACCAATATAAAATTAAGAATAATATAAAATATTTAAAATATTACAATTTTATCATATAATAAATAATAATTAAATCAAATAAATTTTAAAATAAAATTTGGTTAACAAACTTGACTCTAGCACTTCAAGTTAATCAAGAGATAGATGATTTGCTTGAAAATCACTAATAATACATGTCCAAAAATGTTTTCATGCTTGATATATACAATTTACGAATAATAAGAATGGGTTGATGACATATATAACACTCAAATTAGCAGATATTGTTAAATGATAATTGAAATTGATGCATGGATGAAATTTAGAATGTTTATAAAAGGATTTTGAGATAGTAAAAAATAAAATGTTACGTCAACAATGTATACAAACAAATATTGATACTATGTTTAAAATATAGATTAATATATAATCATTATGTATAATTTCAGTATAAAATTAATTTATTTTATTTCATTTTATTTATCATAATTATTTTTTCTTTAATTAATAAAAACTTATTTGACCTTTCAAAGCTTCCATTATGTATTTAATAACCTAAAATAACCCAGGAGCTAAATATATATCTTTGTTTAGTTGATCCAAAACATTTAACAATCAAAAGTTCAAAACCCCCTAACTTAACACTTTAGGCGACAATGTATAATATATACATGTGTATATGCACATCTGATTAATTCTCTGGATTTTGGAAATTCTTTGGATTTTGGACTTATCCCACCAAAAGCCAAGAGCCTAAAATAACTACAACACGTCCACATCTCAAGAGCCAAGATCCAGAAATTGCCTTAACTCTTTGGATTTATCCCTAAAAGGTGAAAGCTCTACGATTTATCGCTTTCGAAATGCCTGAGATGCAACTTTGAATCTTCATTCTTTTAGTTTGTTCTACTTGGCGTGTTGTGTTGTGTGTGAGGAGTGAGGACTGATTGATTGAAGAAGAGACAACGATGGTGTGCATGTGTTATGTGTGTGTGAGCCATGACTGTGAGGAAGAGATGATGGGGTAGTGTGGAGTGCGTGGCGGAGTGTTGCTGGAGAGGAGAGTCACCTGAGAGGAGAGAGAGAGAGCGAGAGAGAGCGAGAGAGAGAGAAAGAGAGAGTGAGAAAGAAGTGAAACACGCAAACCAGTGAGAGAGAGAATTTGGCAGTGACGATGGGGAGGCCCGGGGGGTTTACAAAATGATCCTTAAATTTTTCCAAATTCACGGTATACTTCTACACTGAACAACGATTCATAAATCTGATTAAAAAAAGATACTGAGTATTGTGGTATGGGTGTGTGTAAGCATGAATAGAAATGCTAGTTTTGCATTGACACATTAACTTTTTCCTTGAGAAACTTTACCAATGCTATTTGAATTTTGTTGCTGTTTGATAAATTATTTAAAGTTAAGAGTTTAGCTTCTTAAGTGGCTTATTAATGCATATTGATTTGAAATTGGAAAAATTATAAAAGTTAAAAATTTTAAACTTTAAATCAATTCTACTCCATTAATTTTGATATAAATAATGGGTTAAAGTTACGAGTAGTTGTTGTACCTGTCATCAAAATGTTGGGCTGAAAATTGAACTAAGTCAATCATGCTGCAATAGTTTGTTACCAATATGGCTTTTTGAATAATTATTGACTTATAGTTTTCAATATTTTTATGTTGACTTTACATATAGGGTAAATTTGTTTGGTTTGAGTTCTCTCCTGGCTTGGCAGATTTAGTTTTATATCTTCAATGTGAAGTAATAATTGATCACCTCGGTGCTGATTACCAGTTTTCAAAATGAGATAAGTCAAAGATAAACTAACAAGACACTTGTGGCCCCACGAGAATTATGGTAAAAACATTTTGATTAATTAAATTTCTCTGAAACAGTATAAAGTCCGGCATTAGTATCTTAGCGTGTTCTGTTGTTATGATTTTAAAGGAAACCGTACTTTACCAATTGTGTTAATTTGATAGGGGTTTATTTGATAATATAGTTACTAATTTTATTTTTTTCATAGGAATGATTTTGATCATTATTGTTTCGTGGAACCGGCATAATGTCAAACCTTGGATAACAAAAGTGAAAAGATGGATAAAGCAAAATTTTCAAAGTTTGATACAAACCTAGTAGGCTGCATAGTTATGGATGTAATCACTATTCAAACTGTTTAAATTAGATCTCACGTGTATATATAAATATGTTAATATATATGTAAATAAATCAGGTATTTTGTGCATGTAAATAGCGTTTGCTTTTAATGAATTGTTATATTAATTATTAAATAATTCAAGTTTGACATTATAAAACATTTTGATATAGTATACAAGTGATAAGAGAAAAAGTATTTAATTTTTTCATTTAATCTTGAATTTTATTATTATTTATTAAAGGATGTATATTTAAAATGAATGTGTGTTTATGATTTGTCAGATTTATATTACCATAGGATTTTATGTTTGTCAATTATATTTAACTGTTCTAAATCTAATTAAGTAATAAATTGCTCTGTATGGTTTAAGATTAATGAAAAATTTTGACTCTTGATTATTATTTAGATCATGCCTCGTACGAGATTTGGACCATGTTCATCTTTTGAAGCGGGTGATGTCCCTGATTTAGGTAATCCTTGCCTTCAATTTAACAATGCTGACAACCAATCAAGGTATCTAAGTTTAAAAAATCGTCCGATTATGCCAAATAGATTCATTGATCATGTAGCTATAACTGAGTTAGGAATTGCAAATCGAGTCAATGAATTATTGCATAACATAGGATGGGATAGATTTGAAAATTTTAGGAAAAATTCATACGTTGAATTAACTCTAGAATTTTTATCAACTTTATTCTTGACCTATAACAAAGATGGCATCGTGATTAATTTGATATTCAGGTTAATGAATAGGATATATGGTCTTGGTTTAAATGATTTGAATGATATATTTCGATTTCCACATAGTGAGTTATATGGTTACAATGATGAATTTAGGCCAAGAGTTGGAGTGAAATTACAAATTCAACAAATGTTTTTTCTCCGAGTAGGTCAAAATCATCAGCTTTAGTGGATCCTAGCTTACGCTATCTTCATAGGTTTTTAACTTGCACAATATTTGTTAGAGGAGATAGTCAGGGTGTAGTTTCTAAATCTGAATTGTTTATGTTTTGGTGCATGGTGCATGGAAAACAATTTAATGCTGGTTTGTGGTTAAGTTAGCATATGATGAATATAGTGAGAGTTAACATTGGGAAAATAGTTGTTGGGGCATTTGTGACTCAAATTGTAGAGTATTTAGGTTTACTAACTAAGAGAACAAGTATGCAGTTAGTTGCAGGGAATTCTAGTTTAGACTTGCAATCTTTGGTGTCAATGAAGATTGCACAG
>JAOSBO010226405.1:0-14458 GCA_027563915.1 Erythroxylum rotundifolium | reverse complement strand
CATGAAATAAATCCTCCCAAACTTGACATAATAATTAAACTCCAATTAAAATGATTTACCTAACAAGACCACAAAATATATTCAAATCATGCTTACTAAAATAATAAAAAAATTCAGGGCTTAACAGGAGGAGCTACCACGTTACACCTATCCAATATTTCTCTTATTGGAAACCTAGCTTTTGGGAAAGAAAAAAGAGGAGGAGGCTTGTGTTAGCTGTGAGGGCTGGTGAGGAGTAAAAAGAAAACTAAGTGTAAAAAAAAGAGGGAGCTACTTCATTTTTGTCTCCTTTGATTTTGAAGCAAGTGGAGCAGCTGGAAAAATCTATTATCTCTTTGGTGAAGGTTCACCTTCGATGATTTTTTAAAGACAGTTTTTATTATAATAAGAGGAGGGAGCAATCGGTTGGAGTGGCTGGAAAAAGGAAGAACTGAAGCTAGAGTGAAGAAACATGAGTGGAGCTCTTTCATTTAAGTTTTAACGTAGCTAAGGTTGAAGAAATAAGAGAAATGAAACAAAGATGATCGTGAAAAAGAGAGCTAGAAATAGCTTGGGACCAGAAAAAGAAAGGAAGAAAGTGCGTGAAAAATAAGGGGAAAACTGAGAGTTGCTTGAGAGTTGCCTGAAGAAAAGAAGACAAAGCTTGCAACAGAGAAGGAGATACATGAACAGGGAGGCGGACCAAAAAATCCAACATTAAATTGTCCCATCAAGCTACAGTGACAAAGGAGTGGCAATAGAAACAAAAGAAGGGTGGCTATAGAGAAAATAAAAAGGTTTGTGGAAGAATTCAGTGATCATTCTTTCTTCAAATTCTTTCACTTAAATGGAGGCTACTAAAGTTAATTGTTGGAGCTAGAAGATGGAGATAAAAGGCTAGCTTCCCAATGTCAGTTCAATGGGAGTGTCGACTTCAAGTCACAGTTAAGCTATTTTTATCACTTTAAGGTTGTAATTTCTTTTCAGATTGTTGTGTTGTTGGTGTTGATTGGATTAGGTTTTTAGATGAATATAATCCGTAATCGTTACTTTTGATGTTTGTGAGTAGCATCTAATGATCGTTAGTCATTAGGAATAACATAACTTAGGTTAGATAACCTAAATGTATGAGGTTACTACCTATATTGATTTGTTTTTGATTCATAATGCGGCTACCAAATTGAAAATAGAGATTATATCTTAGGTTATTTGGTAGTTAGGTTTAATTAATAATCGTATCTTAATTAAACACGACCTAAGGGAAAACCGAGATTAGTAGAGCTTTTTATTAGTCTCAGATCAATATTTTGAAAAGTTGTAAAGACATTATGATGATGGAATATGATGATCGTGTTTAGGCCGAGATTGACCTTAGAACCGGACCCTACTTATATTCTACACTTTTCTCATTTTGGATTGCTTCTTTTAATTTGTTTTGATAGTTTCTTTTTCTTTAATTTATAAATTGCTTAAAAATCCAAAACCCCCTTTTTCCTTGCATCAATTAATTTTGTTATGAATTAACCAAACACTCCTTGTAGATTCAATCCTGACTCACCATAACGACAATTTTTAGTATACAGAGTCAGGTAAAATTTTGTAATGCCCTTGAAATGTGTTGTCAAATTTGATGCTGTTGTTGGGGAGCATGGTAGTTCAATTTTTTTATTTTATTTTAGTTAAAGTTTTGTAAATTGTTTCTTTTTGATTATTTGTTAACTTTTAAAAGTTTATAAGTGTTGGTGTATGGTAGTGACCAGATATCCTCATAGAGAAATTGAGCAACTTGATCCGGAGATCGAGAGAACATTAATGTGGTTAAGAAGAGAGGTAAAAACATCTTTAGTAGGAGACCTAGAACTTGAATCTGAAGCAATTGTGGCAAATCCGAGAACGTTAAGAGAATTTGCTGCACTAGAGTTAACCTAAAGACCCATATGCATTACATTTCCTAATTTTGTTGAACACGTTACCTTTGAGTTAAAATCTGGAGTAATTCATTTATTACCCAATTTTTATGGTGTTACAGGTGAGGATGTGGACAAGCATCTCAAGGAACTCGATGTGGTTTGTTTAAGCATGAAGTCTCCTGAGATGACAGATGAGTAGATAATGCTGAGAGCCTTCCCATTCTCACTCAAAGATGCAACAAAAGATTTGTTGTTTGATTAACCAGCGGGGAGCACAAATACTTAGTTGGAGATGAAGAGGCTTTTTTTTTTACCTCAAAGACAACAAGTATTCGGAAGGAGATATGTGGCATTAAACAGCATAATAGAGAATCTCTTTATGAGTATTGGGAGCGATTTAAGAAGTTATGTGTCAGTTGGCCTCACCACAACATACCAGAGAAACTTCTCATCTAATATTTATATGAAGGATTGTTACCAATGGAGAGGAGTTTGGTTGATGTAACGAGTAGTGAGGCACTTTACGAGAAGACTTCCATTGAAGCTAGGATATTACTTAAGCGGATGGCCACTTAGACCTAACAATTCAGCACTCGCAATGATGTTCAACGAGTAAACAAGGTCAGCACTTCATCTATTAAACATCATTTAGATGAACTAACATCTTTTTGTGAGACAGATTGCAGTTAGACAGGCATGAGTGAAATTGTGCGGAATATGTTCAAACACGAGCCATCAAACTAATGAGTGTTTGACATTACAAGAAGAAAGTATGGAGTACATGAATGCTATAGGAGGAAACTTCCCAAACCAATACAACCAGTACTTGTAGATGTACCTAGATTGGAGGGATCACCCCAACTTGAGTTATGAAGGAAACCGACAGAAAAATTTCTTCCAAAATCAGTTGCAAGAAGCACATGGATTTCAATGAAGGCAACAAGGAGCATAGGAGCTTCTTCTTCTAGTTTAGGTACATTTTTAAAAGATTTTGTTAAAAGTATTGTTGTTAACAATCTGCAATTGCAATAGGATATGCAGCAACCATTTTAGCAAGATGTATAACAAATTCGATAGGAATTAAAAGCAAACACAAAAGTTTTGAAAATTCAAATGGGTCAGATGGCAATGAGGCTTAATCTACTAGAATCACAAAGTGGAAGATAATTGACATCCCAACCTGAGGTAAACCTGAAGAATGTTAGTGTTATAACACTGAGGAGCCACAAGAAGATTAAGGATAGCAAGAGAACTCCATCAAGGATTGCTGCCGAGGAAGAGATTGAGAATGAATTAGGAAAGGAAAAAAATTAATCTTCGAGTATGAAGGTAAATTCCAAAAGTCCTAATATTATTAAAACTAACCCTATACCTTTTCCTAGTAGATTGATAAGAACAAACAAGGAGGAGAAAGATAAAGAGATATTTGAGACTTTTTGAAAGGTTGAAGTCAACATACCTTTAATCAAAGCATTCAAGCAAGTACTAAGGTATGCCAAATTCCTCCAAGAACTGTGTACAAATAAGAGGAAACTGAGGGGTGATGAGAAAGTGATGATGGGTGAGAATGAGTTGGCAGTATTCAGAAAGAAGATGCATCTAAAATGCGGGGATCCAGGTATGTTTACCATTCCTTGCAAGATTGGTAATACTATGATTGGTAGAGCTATGTTGGATTTGGGTGCTTTTATTAATGTGATGCCTCATTCAATGTATACTTCTTTAAATTTGGGCCCTTTGAAAGAAATGAGTGTAATTATACAAGTGCCTGACCACACTAATGCTTATCTTGATGGTATGGTTGAGGATGTTTTGCTGTAGGTGAATAAGTTATTGTTGCAGATTTTTATATTATGGATATGAAGATGACACCTCATGCAATTCAATACCTATCTTGTTAGGGAGACCGTTTCTTAATATGACTCAAACTAAGATAGATGTTTGTAAAGGCACCTTCACAATGGAATTTGATGGGGAAGTGATTCATTTCAATATTTTTGATTCCATGAAACATCCTTTTAATGATCATTGTGTTTGCTCTGTTGATGTGATTGATCCTTTAGTGCAGGAAATGTTTAAATTAAGTTGTAGGGATCATTTGGAACTCATTTTAATTGAGGATATGGAAGTAAAAGCCATCACTCATGTTGAGATGGGATAAGAGCTTATAAAAATGACATCCGCCTTGAATTCATTGGAAAGCTCTTCAAAAAGGTATGATTTGGCTTCTATACAACTACTTGAAGCTCACCAAAAGTTGTTACCTTCTGATGTATATGCACCAGAATTGGAATTGAAGCCACTCCCTACACATATGAAGTATGCCTATTTGGAAGATAAGCAGACTCTCCCAGTTATCATTTCAGTGGAGTTGACTTCAAATTAAGAGGAGAGGCTATTTCGAATGCTAAGAGAGCATAAGAAGGCTATCGGCGGAACTATTGTAGAGATCCAAGGGATAAGTCCTTCCATATGTATGCACCACATTTTTTTAGAGGAAGATGCAAAATCCATGTGACAAGCTCAGCATAGGTTGAATCCTCCAATTACGGAAGTTGTGAAAAGGAGATGTTGAAGTTTCTCGATGTTGGGGTTATCTACTCAATTTTTCATAGTAAGTGGGTAAATCCTGTCTAGGTGGTTCCAAAGATGTCTGGAATCACCATGTGACAAACTACGGAAGTGAGTTGGTTCCCACCCAAGTGGAAACTGAGTGGCGAGTATGTATTGACTATAGAAAGTTAAATTCTACTACTTGAAAAGACCACTTTTCGCTTCCTTTTATTGATCAAATGCTTGAGCGATTGGCTGGTTATGAATATTATTGCTTTTTAGATGGCTTTTTCAGGTTATCTTTAGATCCCAATCGCACTAGAAGATTAGGAGAAGACCACTTTTACATGCCTATTTGGTACTTTTTCCTATAGAAGGATGCCATTCAGAATATGTAATGCACCCGCCACATTCCAAAGGTGTATGGTAAGCATTTTTTTCCAAATATGTTGATAAAATTATCAAGGTATCCATGGATGATTACTCTAGTATGTATGGATCTTCTTTTGATGAATGTCTTGAGAATTTTACCATTATCTTTGAACGATGTATAGAAACTAACCTTGTGATGGACTGAGAAAAATGTCATTTTATGGTGAAACAAGGTATAGTTTTAGGCCATGTGATATCTGCTAAGGGTATTGAAGTAGACAAGTTCAAAGTTGATCTTATTTCTTCTTTACCTTACCCCTTTACTATGAGGAAGGTGTTCTTTTCTCGAGCTTGCAGGTTCTTATCGAAGGTTTGTTAAGGACTTTTCAAAAATAGCTACACCACTATGCAAGCTTCTTCAATAAGATGTCTCCTTTGAGTTTGACTAAAAGTGCAAGGAAGCATTCAACAAACTTAAGGAGCTTCTGACATCCTCATCGGTAATTTAACCGCTAGATTGAACCTCCCCTTCGAGATCATATGTGATGCGAATGATTATGCAATGGGGCAGTTCTAGGATAAAGAGTGGGAAAAGTTTTTCCTTCCATCTACTATGCTTCAAAGATTTTAAACCTTTCTCAATTAAATTATTCCACTACTGAAAATGAACTATTATCTATGGTTTTTACTTTAGAAAAATTTCAATCATATTTGCTTGGTGCTAAAGTGATTGTTTATTTTGACCATGCAACTTTACGATACTTTCTCATAAATAAAGAAGGAAAACCAAGACTGATCAGAAGGATTCTCCTCCTTTAGGAATTCAACTTGGAGATCAGAGATAAGAAGGGGGTAGAAAACGTGGTGGCAGACCATCTCAGCCGTTTAATAAAGGAAGAAGATGATATCCCTCTATAAGAAACCTTTCTGGATGAGCAATTATTTTCTATTGATTCGACACCACCATTGTATACAGACATTGTCAATTTTTTAGTACTAACAAATTACCTGTTAGTTTATCAAAGGCTTAAAGGGATAAGCTACGAAGTGAATCAAAGTACTATGTATAGGATGACCCGTATCTTTGGCAGCACTGTACAGATCAAGTTATCAGGAGGTGTGTACCAAAAAATTAATCATCATCAATTTTAGCTAACTATCATTCGTACGCTTGTGAAGGACATTTTGAAGTGAAAAGGATAGCTTATAAAGTTCTGGAGAGTGACTTTTACTGGCCAACATTGTTTAAAGATGCATATACCTTCTGTAAATCCTGTGATAGATGCCAACGGTCAGGTAATCTGTCCCATGAGGATCAATTACCACAAACTCCATTACTTTTCTATGAAATTTTTGACATTTGGAGCATTGATTTTATGGGACCTTCTCTTCGTCTT
Source organism: Erythroxylum rotundifolium (assembly GCA_027563915.1). Taxonomy (NCBI): domain Eukaryota; kingdom Viridiplantae; phylum Streptophyta; class Magnoliopsida; order Malpighiales; family Erythroxylaceae; genus Erythroxylum; species Erythroxylum rotundifolium. The sequence continues at coordinate 8,247 of JAOSBO010226405.1, read as the reverse complement.
TTTGCTTTTCTTATATATTGCTTGCAGTTGATTATTTTTCTAAATGGGTGGAAACCAAAGCCATTAGGACTAATGATGTCAAGGTTGTTGCAAATTTTGTTAAGGATAACAGACATAATTAATGTTTAGAAAATATCACATCACACACAAAGTTTCTATTGCTTACCATCCCCAAACTAACGGGCAAGTTGAAGTCTCAAATTGAGAAATCTAATTTTGGAGAAAACTGTGTAGCCTAATAAGAAGAATTAGAGTGTAAGATTGGAAGATGCATTATGTCCCTATAGGATGACTTACAAAACACCATTTGGAATGTCTTCGTATATGCTAGTGTTTGGGAAGCCATGTCATCTTCCTATGGAATTACAACATAAGACATATTGGGCTATCAAAATATGCAACATGCACTTGGATGATGCAAAAGTGCATAGGAAGTTGCAGCTTCAAGAATTGGAAGAGATAAGGAATGAGTCATATCAAAATGCAGTGATATATAACGAGAGGATGAAAGCTTTCCATGATAAGATGATTCTTAGTGGGCCAAAAAGTGTTACTATATCATTCCAAACTCAAACTTTTTTTAGGGAAATTATGTTCTTGTTGAGTTGGTCCCTTTATCATTACTCATGTCTTTTCCTTTGGTGCAGTAGAGATACAAAGCCTTAAAACTGACAAGAGATTCAGAGTGAATGGTCATCTCTTGAAGCCGTATTATAAGGGCTTCCAAATAGAGGATTTGGAGATGTTGACGCTGGAGGATGTGACTAGTATCACCTTATGTGCGCAACTGGAGGTCGAGCCAATGACGTTAAACAAAGGCATTGTTTAGGAGGCAACCCAAAGGGAGTTAATTTCTATGTTTTACATTTTGCATTTGCTATTTTTTAAAACTGCTCCATTTCTTACATTTGATTTTACATTGAGGACAATGTAAATTTTAAGTGCGGGTGTGGGGTTTGCTAGTTTCTATGCATATTTTTTAGCTTAATTATGGCTTATGTGGCTTCTTATGTAGTTTTCAAAGTCAAATGAACAAAACTGAAAATTTTCTTGTTTTCTATTACTTTAAAGATTATTTAGTCATAATTAGAGTGTGAATTGACTAGAAAAATACATAGCAAAAATTTGGCATGTGCTTTTGCTCTTGTGATTAGTTAATGTACATTATTCTTAGAAGAGCGGTGACTAGTGATAGACAAAAACTAGTAAGGTTTTGAGCCATATTAGACTGACATATTTATATTAGTCTCACTATTTTGTTTGTTATGAGTGAACTTTGGCATGTGTTTTTGCTCTTGTGATTAGTTAATGTACATTATTCTTAGAAGAGCTGTGACTAGTGGTAGACAAAAACTAGTAAGGTTTTGAGCCATATTAGACTAACACATTCATATTAGTCTCACTGTTTTGTTTGTTATGAGTGACCTTCATGATATATACATCCTTTCTTTGCATTGAATTTCTATTCGAGACCACATTGTTTATCACATATATGGTTATAAAAATGATCAGGCATTCTTTGTTGATTATAAGCTTCAATAGCCAAAGAGCCTAACCATTCATGTGAATTTCTCTTGCCAATCCCTTTTGAGCAATATCAATCTTTTCTTTTGTATAAACTACATTACATCCACCTAAACAAATGTCTTACCCAAGCTTTAAACCGAGTGGAACATTTGTTAATTCTTGATGAATGTGATTGTGTAGAAGTCTAAGTGTGTGGATTTGCTTACATGTGGATTTGTTAAATTTGTTAAAATGTGATATTACGAATCCTATGATGACATAGCCTCTTTTAAGTTTATATTAAAAAAAGATAAAAAAGAAAAGAATAAATGTTTAAATAAAAAAGTATGAAGGAGGTAATGTAATTGTTGTGAAAAGTCATTAAATGATAGTTTATCCTCCTTAAGTTGTATTGGTTGGGTGTTTGAGTATATGGCATATGATGAGGATGTTATGTTGGATGGAGCATTTCATTGTGTTATATTCATATGGTTTATGACGTGAGAGCTAATTAAGCTGTGAAACATAATCATTGCATTCTTTATCGTTGACAGTACTTAGTTACAAATGAATGCTAATTTGTGTGTTTGATTTTTCATTAAGTTTTAGTTTTGCTTCAGTAGCTTATTGGCTTTCAAACTACATTAACCAAAATGCATCCAAGCTTATCCTTACCTATATTACAACCCTAGAAAATTCCATTGATTCATGATTATGTATGTGACTTTTAGTGGTGGAGAAATGAAATGATATGCAATGTTATACATTGTTATAATCATAAGCATTGTTTGAGTGTACCCATGGAAATATCTTTTTTAAACACTTTTTGTCCAAGTCTACCTCTAGATTACTCAATTTCTAAGGGTGGTGAATATTGATTGATCATGAATATAAGCTTGAATGTTGAGTTTTTGCTATAAGTTTTGAAAGTCATCCATCTTTACTTATGATTATCTATTCTTAGAAGATTTGGAAAATGAATAAAAATATTGGTTTGTGATTTTGATTTTGACAATTTGCTTGAGGACGGTCAAAAGCTAAGTGTGGAGGAATTTGATATGAGTTTAAATGATGATCTATTTTATCTTCTACACTTTGTGATTAATGCCTTAGAAATGCTTAAGATACTTATTTTAGATTTTTTTATTTTAGGTACATTTTGAAAGTAAAAGAGCTAAAGTGACCCCAAAGTATGTTTATTGAATTCATCTTCTCAATTTCCATACTCTATTGATTCATGGAGTATGAGGAAAGAAATGAAAAGCAAGAAGAAGACAAGAAAATGCAAGGAATGTAAAGAAAATGTTGTTAACATGGCTTGTTTCCCTTTTGAAAATTTTATAGCCAGCCAAATGAGTAAATATTGTTGTAAAACAACTTAGCCATATGAATTAAGAGAGTTGTCCATTTTTCTAATAACGTTTCAGATGAAAGAGAGATCTTTTCTTTTGGGATAGCTGGAGGAGCTACCACGCTACACCTATCCAATATTTCTCTTATTGGAAACCTAACTTTTGGGAAAGAAAAAAAGGAGGAGGTGTATGTCTACTGTAAGGGTTGGTGAGGCGTAAAAATAAAACCAAGTTTAAAAAAAAGGAGGGAGCTACTTGATTTTTGTCTCCATCATTTTTGAAGCAAGTGAAGCAGCTGGAAAATTCTATTATCTCTTCAGTGAAGCCTCATCTCCCACGGTTTTTTAAAGATAGTTTTTATCATAATAAGAGGAGGGAGAAGTTAGCTGAAGAGGCTTGAAAAAGGTATAATCAAAGCTAGAATGAAGAAACGTGTGTGGAGCTGTTTCATTTGAGTTTCAAAGTAGCTAAGGCTAAAGAAAGAAGAGAAAAGAAGTAAAGATGGGCTTGAAATAGAGAGCAAGAAATAGCATGGGAGCTGAAAAAGAAAGGATGAAAGTGAGAAAGTGCGTGAAAAATAAGGGAAAAACTAAGAGCTACATGAGAGTTACGTGAAGAAGAGAAGACAAAGCTTGTGGCAAAGAAGAAGAAACATGAACAGGGAGGTCAACCAAAAACTCCAACATTAAATTGTCCCATTAAGCTACAGTGACAAAGGAATGGCAATATAAACAAAAGAAGGGTGGCTATAGAGAAAATAGAAAGGCTTGTGGAAGGAATTCGATGATCATTCTTTCTTCAAATTCTTTCACATAAATGAAAGTTACTAAGGTTAATTATTAGAGCTTGAAGATGGAGATGAAAGGCTCACTTCCTGATGCCAGCTCAACAGGAATATCGATTCCATGCCACGGTTAAGTTATTTTTATCACTTTAATATTGTAATTTCTTTTCAGGTTATTAAGTTATTGGTGATGATTGGATTAGGTTTTTGGTATCCTAGGTTATTCGATAGTTACGTTTAATTAATGATCATATCTTGATTAAACACGACCTAAAGGAAAACCGAGATTAGTAGAGTATTCTATTAGTCTTAGATCAATAGGCCAAGATTGACCCTAGAACCGAACCCTACTTATATTCAACATTTTTCTCATTTTTGACGGCTTGCTTTAATTTGTTTTGATAATTTACCTTCTCTTTAATTTCTAAATTGCTTAAAAATCCAAAACCCCCTTATATATTTTCCTTGCATCAATTAATTTTGTTACAAAAATTAACCGAGCATTCCCTGTGGATTTTATCTGACTCACTATAACTACAAATTTTAGTGTGCAGGGTTAGGTAAATTTTATAGTGCACTCGACACGCGCTATCAAATACCAGTTGTTACAAAGTTCTTCCAAGTACTGAACTTATACTATAAGTTGCAACTATTCATTTGTATGACAATCTCACTTATATCCATTTAAGCAAGATTCAACTTTCCCATAAGATTGTCGACCAATAACTTTGTTATCGAACTTCTCACAACCCTTGAAATGTTTAACTCTCACACTCGCAAGAAACTACAGAAGCACTAGAATAGTAAAGAAAACAACAAAACCTAGAAAGATATACAACAATAATGTCAACCTTTATCACTTCCCTCAAAGTATACAAAGGAATGCTCTCTCAATCTCTGTGTGTGAGGAGTAAGGCTCAAATGAGCTCTATATAGGCATTCAGACTCAATGACCAAGTTAAAATCCTAACTGAACTCTACTACCTAAGATCACATCTTATCCTATCAAATTACATCATTGTCCAATAATATGACATCACCATTTAAATAAGAATCTATCTTATAAGATTTATCTACATCTATTAGTCTTATGATATTAAGTGAAGATCAGAAGATGAAACTTGATATTGGAACTAAACAATCAATTACCGTAAGAATGAATTAGAAATATAAGTTCTAGGGATTAATTAATTCATAACTTTGAACAGTTAGTAATTGTTAGTTTATGAATGTGAGAACTATTAAATTGATAGTTGCTAATTTGATTAAAGAGATAATAAAGTTGTAGATTACATTAATGGGAAGTTTAAGAATTTAGGCTTGAAATTAGATCAAAGTGTATACCCTAGGTGTAACATCCCATTAACCCATTATACCATAGGAGGCTTATTTATAAGAGCTTATTGTCAATTTAGAAATTGCATTTCATACATTATATGGCATACACTTACATGTGAATAATATTGTTATTCATGAAATAATTTTACATGCATTTATTGACATTTTCTGGGTATGATTGATGTATAAATGCGAATAAAACGTGAATCGTGGATTATTTATCTTGAAAATTGAATTGGTGTGTATTAGAATTAATTTGTATTTTTTGAGACATTTTGGAAATTTATCAAACATTTGGAGTATTTAAGACTAAGAAAAATATAGAAAAAAGAGACAAATTATTAGTTGACAAATGGATAAATTATGGAGTGACATGTGGACCTATAACTAAGAGACAAATGGTAACTTATCTAGTGGACAAGTGGAAGACATGCAAAGGAGACATTTTTTAAAGCACAAATGAGACACCTAGGCATTAGGAAAAACATTTCTGCAACTCTTTCCTTTGGTTTTCACCTAAACCATCTACACTTGCCTTTTTGTTTTACCATCACCGAAACACCATCTTGCCCATTTTTGTCTATTGGCTTTTGGGTAATCTATCAAGGCTACACCTTGCGAAGTCTTCTATCATTAAAGGTTTTGATTCTTGCTAAATCCTTTGTTCATCGAACACCAAAATCTCTTGATTGCTCTCCAAATTTTTGGAATTTTGCTAAGGAGAGAGAAGCTTAAGTCAAGTAAGTTATATAGAAGTTTTAATGTTTTAATGAATGCATGCGTGAATGGTGTATATTTTTATGCTTGTAGATTAATGCATACATGAATGAAGTGGATGCATGTGTCGGTGATGAAGGAGTTAAATCAACAGAAAACATGCAGAAAGTGTATAAAAATTATGATAATTAAAGTTAAATGAAGATGATAGAAGTGCAAAAAAATGTGTTATATAAAAGTGTGCAATAGGTTCTATTTTTATGTGGGGATTATGAATGAAATTGTAAATTGTGTAGAGAGATTTCTGGACTGAAAGTTAAGGTATAACTAATGCATCATCGAGAAATGAGAGTGAAATGATAGAACTTTGTCAATGAAGAGTACTGGAGTTTGTTATATGCAGTGTTTTACTAAACATACATCAGTATTTTCACCATAACATGATCTATGATCAAATTGGATGGTTTTTAATTTAGAGTAAACTAGAGACATAGGGCTACATTTTTCATGAAGGAATTAAATTTGAAATATGTCCTTAAGAGTCTTGAAAATTGAATTGAAGTTGAGAATTGTATTCTGACAAAGTATGAAAACACTGTGTAGGTTTTTGATTATAACTTGAATGATATTGAACCAAAATTTATGGAATTGATGTTATTGGATACTTAAGACATAGAGTAACATTTGATTAAAAGAAAGTATTGCCTGAAAACATTTGGTTGTAAGTCAAAAATGACCAGAAAGAATGAAAGAGAAGGAAGAAAACACAGCAGGTCGTGATCATGCTTTAGCACGATCGCAAATCTGTTGAAAAACATGGGAAGTCATGATTGTGTCTCAGCACAATCGCGACTCTGCTGATGAAGGAAGAAAGTCACGATCGTGAAGCTCAAAAACATGTGGGAATATTTCGAACATCCTTTAATCTTTTGTCCATAACTTCTTCTCCTGACCTTCAAATGACATAGGACATGAACCATTAGACTCAAAACACATTGTTTTATATCTACACCAAAAATTATAGTCATTTGAAGTCAGTATGGAAAGATTTGATTAATGAATTTTGGATGAAAATGAGGAAGTGAACTGGAATATTTTCATTGAACAAGCTTTGGTATTTTGAGTATATCTTCATCCATAGATTTTTAAATGAGTTGATTCTTAATTCAGATTAAAGTAGAGTCATATGGATAAAACTTTCTTGCAAATTATAATTCTAATTCTGTCTCTAAGCCTTTCAAAATTTGGCTTGAAATTGAGTCTTGACTGAGGCTGTAGTACTACCCAAGACAAAAATCATATCTTGTTGATTTGAATAAACTGTATTGATAGAAGTTGAATTAGACAAAGATGTCTTCACAAAGGTTATATTTTATTCTTTTATCTTTTGATTGGTATAACTTTTATAATTTTTTGATATGACAATTGAGAGATATGAGTTGTACATCTTCGAGGGTATGATTATGTACTAGCCAAAAGTTTAAAAATTATTATTACTGATGATAATAATCATACAAAGTGGGCCTAAAAGTATGTTTCTAGACAAGTCTGGATTGTTAAATTGAGTATTGATATTTGAATTATTATTGTGGCAAGATTAATGATAAGGAACCCGGAATTGTCATGAACATTCATTGTACATATTAAGTATACATGAATGTGCATAAATAAATTCATAATTGTGCCAAATTGATATGTGTATGTATGATATGTTTTAGAGGAGCACATTGAGCGACAACATCTAGATATTGCCGGGACTTCAAGGCAATAAAGCTAAAGGGAGCATCTATGAGTCAACCTAGATGATCTTCCTAGGATTGTTTGATTTATTCTATTTAATTTTCAATTATTAAACTATTGTGATCTAAATATGAATTCCGGACCTTAATAGTTTGAGGAGTTTAATAGTCGGAAATGTATGGAAATGTTATATTTGCATCTGACATTTGAATGATATATATTTACCACTAAATTCTGAATGCTCAACAAAAGTTGAATGCTAGATTGAGGTCTGATGAATATGAGATTCTGTCTGTGCATCATAAGTGAATGTTATTCATGGCATATTCTGTTATTTGATACATTTCATAAAATGCATAATCAGATAAAGGCGTTATGATCAGATTAGACAGTTTGAAAGAGTTATACGCTCAGTATTCTGCACGTAGAGCTCTGCTCCGTGATTTATGTTTTGACTAAGCCCAATGGGCTAATATCTATTTTTGTAATTGAAAGGAAGTCGGTGACAAAAAATAATAAAAAAATTCTAGAGTCTCATACGCTTATGCATTTGAACATTTATGATTATGAAATATACACTTGTGAAATCTTTTCTGAAGTTATGATGTGAAAGAGATATCTTATAATAATGTGTCTGATTGGGATGTATAAGTTTTGAAAGAATGTATATGATGTGTAGGACATTCTTTATGTCTTATTTTGATTTTTGGCTATATGATATTTTTGTTTTGTGCCTGAAGCGAGATCATTAATGATGGTTCGCTCATTGAGTTCAACAAACTCATCCAAAATTGCAACGTGGCTTTTCAG
>JAOSBO010226383.1:0-14460 GCA_027563915.1 Erythroxylum rotundifolium | reverse complement strand
GTAATGGATAAGAAAGATACCTTTTTAGGTTCAGGACAATCCCGAGCAAAATGACCTTTCTTTCCACAATTATAGCATTTCACACGTGCCATGTTTTTCTCTCCTTTGCCTTTGGCCTTTTGCTTCTTGGCATTATGACCTTTTGGTCCATTCCTTTAAGGATGTTGAGAACCTTTTCTCTTACCTCGATTGACATTGTTGCCTTTAGGTCCTTTCCCTTTAGCAACAAAAGCCACATTTGAGGAGTCAGATGCTTTTAAGCGATCCTCCTCTATTTCGACGTACCTTGTTATCTCTGCAAGAGTTTTGACATTCTCATTATGTGTCAAAACAAGTTTCACATTCTTCTAGTGCTCAATATGATCTGGAAGAGCCTGAATCACATTCAGGACTTGTTCTTCTTCAAAGATAGCCCAGCCAGCTGCCTTAAGATCACGAACCATAGAACTTATGGTTCGTAAATGTTCAGCCATAGTACGAGTCGTATTAATCTCATAGTTCATCCATTTGAGGTGCAAAGCACGAAGCCTTGTAGCAGATGTTTGCCCAAACGTTATCTTAAGCTTGTCCCACATATCCTTAGCAGTGGGACAATCCTCAAATTCTCCAATTAGATCGTCATGCATGAAATACAACATAGTATAACATGCCTTACAATCCTTTTTGGACCAATCTCCATAAGCCTTTAAGGTTGCTTGATATTGCTCACTAGCAATATCAATATCGTTTCAGTCTTTGTCTAATAAAGAAAGCGTAGTCATTATTGTGGTCAAATGTTTGAGCAATTCTTATTCATTTAGAAGATACTGAATCTTTCTTTGCCACATGTCATAATTGGACCCATCTAATTTTTCAGTAGTGAACAAATCATCGATTATAGTTTTAGTTGCCATATCTACAAGTATATATAAAAATGACGTGAGGCACATGTCCATTAATTAAATTATCAGAAAACCCATAATTCATATAGTATGATCGAAAATTTCGCTAAGCTCATATTCATCTCATACAAAAATGAATTAGGAATTTTTATAATTTAATTAACCTATTTTAATTTGACATATCACAAAGATGTCAAAAAAATCTTATACGTAAAACCAATTTACAATAAATATTTAATATATAAAAAACAAATTTACATACAAAATTATATAAAACTCATTTATATTAAGATCCCTTTCTTTAAAATGAAGAGAAAAAAATTCCCGTACAAAATGTAAAAACCTAATCTTTCTCTGGTTTTCACTTTGTACTAAAAACGAGAACGTATATCTAAAAGTCACGTACACAATATATATACTTCAAAACCATAACTTGCATTAACCATTGCACAACGTTTATTAAATGCATTAAATGGGTTTGTCATAAAAACAACACAACAACATTAAAAGTCTTGAATGGATTTACTGTAGACAACTTTTGTAGAGATAACATTTGTCCAAACCCTGTAATGAGTATGCTTTTAACCATTGGTCTCTTTCTATAAACATGAAGAAAATGAGAGAATGCTTTAAAGAGAAGAAATATAGTTTTGTTGTTTCCGTGAAACCAATTACAAAATTAAAACCAAGATAATCTCATGCATATTTAATCAACAACTTTCTGTTTTTATGTATCTTTACGCACAAAAACCAAAAAACCAAGACCCATTTTAGTTTTTCATTGCATAAAACCTCTTAATGCACGTAATAAAGACAAGATTATAAGTGCATGACTAACGAAACAAAAAAAAAAAAAGAGAACAAAGCATAAGATATCAACGTCGTTTTCGTTTTTATATGATAGTTATATAAAACAAATACAAGATACAAAGTATGACCTGAATGAAAACCTTGCTTTGATACAAATGTCGATTTATATATATAAGGACTAGTCTTAATGCGGAAGCGATTGATCGATTCTCTATTTGATAATTCATGTTTCACGGTTGGCTACTAGAGCCACCGTTAATCCACGTCCCAAACTCTAATCTCTGATGGTGTAATTTTATGTGAGAAAGAATGAGAGAGTTTTTTCTCTTTTATTTTAATGAACATATATCTTTCCACTCCTTGAATTCTCTTTTTATATGAGAATAAACATAACTGACAGGAGGTTATGTTGTGTGGCTGTTCATTTTGTGTCTTTTCATGTTGTCTAACTGCCAACATAATGTTACCATCAGGGAAATGTCGAATGATGTTTTCAGCTGGAATGTTTCGAAGGATCGTTGCTAGACTTCGCACAACTTAGCCGACAAATAAAAACGTCAGTTTTTCCAATATGGATTTTCCGGTTTAGTGTCCAAGGTAACCAAAGTTGGAAAAATGAACAAAGAAATAGTCAGCAAAGGAGTTCGAACTAGCTTAAAAACTCATCACGGTATCTTTTTACTTTGGTACTGTTACAGTAGGATTCAATGAAAAGTACTATGAATATGCAGTGATCCTATGTTCCGTTGTGAGGAATGAACTAGTGTCATACATATTATGCTTCAAAGGATATCATATTTTTAGAACAATTTTAACCTACAAAAGATATCTGCTGGCATAAAAAAAAGTTACGCATAAATGATAAGTCTATTGTTCGGATTATCAAAGCTGTCAAAATTAATTCCAATTCATTAAATTCTTATAGCAGTAACAGAACTAGGTCAGAATCTTAAGATGAATGTCCCCCAACTCTTTTGATTCATTGTAACTTTTTTAAATGTGAATTAAGTCAAATTGATCATTGGAACCATTATTTAAGGGTTTAATTACAAAAAATGACATTAGTTGTACTGCTTATTCTTCTTATGATAACTGAAGCATATGATGCTTTTGAAGTTGTTTTTATAAGTTCATATGGTTAAATATGACTTGCATTTGTCAAAGAAGCTGTTTGATACAATCATTTGTTTTATATTGTATTTGAGACTAAGAAAAGGAAAATAAGTCAAAAAGTCGAAGTTCTGCTCTTGTCAAATTTTAAGGTCGTCAAGAGTTAATGAACTTGAAGGAAAACTTTACATAAATATGGGAAGATCATTAGACATAATACTAACTTGGCCAATTAGGAGAAGAATGAAAATATTTTTACTAGTGGTGTATATGCTTATGGTGTTAGAAAATTGGAACGGAATTCGAACATTCATGCAATAAAAGCAAATGCGTTAAGCCCACCATATTTTGATGATAATGATTTATTATTTGATATTTTAAAAGAAAGTAACATTAAATGAAGTTACCAAACAATTTGTGGAGACAAAAATACATTTAAGTTAAGAAAAAGACTAAGTTTAAAGAAGATCAAAATGCAATAATCTATAATTTTAATTATAATCATTATTAATTATATCTTTTAATTATTTTAATGCTTTAGGGACTCTACATGCATAAGCATATCATGTTTTGAAATTAATAAATAAATCTTTCTTTCATTGAAAGGAATTAAAGTTTTGATTTCAGACAAAACCCTTTTGATTTTTAAATTACTCTTTGAAAAAATTTTGAAAAATTTTTAAATCAAGTTTTAGTCAAAGAAATGTAGATTGATCTTTGAAAGAACTTGAAAAGTCTTCAAAAGTTGTTTTCAGACATACTAGTAGACCAATATACTCAGAAAATTCTATTTACATTCCATTTATTAAACTGAAGAGGCATTGTACTTAGTTTGTTGTAAGACATTGGGTTTTTGATCAGCATCTATATCAGGGGTAATAGATTTGGACCATATTTTTACTCCTCATTTTAAATTTTGCATCATTTACATTAATGATGTCTTAATATTCTCCTCAACAGTAAAGCAATATGTTAAATGCGTCAAGACTTTCATCAATGTCGTTTGGAAAAATGGATTAATGGTACAAAAAACAAAACTTAGACCTTTCCAAACTAAGGTTAGGTTTTTAGGGCACTATATCCATAACAACACTAACATACTTATTGAGAGAAATTTAGAGTTTAGCAGTGCATTCCCCAATAAAGTTTAAGGAGTCACCTAAAAGTTTAAAGGAGGATCACCTAAGACCAAATACAAGCCCACTTAAGCAAAGAGGTCTTAAAGGTCAAATAGGTTAAATTATAAGTAGATCTTTAAGGTGTACTTAAGAATATTAGGTAGTCTTTGTAAGTGATTAGTTATTTCTTAAGTCTTATTGTTAGTATTTTGAATAAATATACTCTTTTTTTAATCAAATCTAAGGCTACTATCTCAATTTGGGACTGCTGTAAATTTTTTTGGATATTGATTTATTCTTAATTCAAACTATTTATTTTTATTTCTATAAACTTGAATGTTTTGTTCACAAATATACTATTCAACAACATATGAATAAAGAATTAAAAATATCAAATAAAGCAAATATAATCAAATATAATAGTGCAAATTAAAACAGATCTTGAATACTATAACTTGATAGGTGGCAAAGATGACCGCTGCAAGTTGTAATATTCAAAGCAAATATAAATGAAAATATTAAAGCAAATAAATATCATGGGTGAAAAAGACAACCGCCACAACATGTAATATAGTAAATGATAAAGAAAATATCAAATATTAAAGTAAATATAAAATCTTGGCGAAGGACAGATTCTATCCACTACAAACTATACATAAACAAGTAAAAAATCAAATAAGAAAGCTTCAAGGAAAATAAATCACGTTAAAATTTAAAATAAGCATCCAAAATATGTGATCATTACAAGGCTTTAGGGTTTAAGGCTTTAAAAGAAGAAAGAAAAGAAAGAAGGGCTTAAATAGGCTTTAATACGAATACACTTTAACATAAAGTTTTAGTAAAAGCTTTGTCTTTGGGGCTTTGTTTTTAGGCTTTAGGCATGAGAGCACCAGGGCAAAGGTAAAGGAGAGGAAAAGGAAGATGTTTAAGATTGGAGAAGCTTATGGAGATTGACCTCCTCTAGCTTGTTTCAAATGTTTCCTTTTATAAACTCTCCAATGTCCTTTGTGGTCATTTTCTTCATGTAATATTTTCAAAGTGTTTGTTCATCTTGTAGAACCATGTGCTTGAGTCTCCTTGCTGCAATATTTAAATCATTTCAATTAATTTCCTTTTTTCCAATGGGCGCTTGCAAAAATAGTACTCACATAACATGAATTGGGCTTGCATTTCATATATGAGGCTCACATAGATAATTTTCATAATAAGTTAATTAAACTGACTTGTTAGTCTTCCAATTCTATGTCTTTATGATCTTTGGATTTTGAGGCAGATGAGTTTAACTTCAATCATTGTTTCATTATTTCAAAATATTCATCTTTGGTCTTTGCTGTAGTAATAGTGTTTGTCTACAGTGACTTACGAGGCTTTATATCCGCGGGTAGATTTATCTCAACATTTCACTTTGAATTTTCAGAGTACTAGTGGGATGGCTAAATGTGGGTTTTCTATGCCATACCTAAAGGATAAAGAACTTTGAGACAAATAGGAGGCTTAGATGGAAAATAGCTTTGTAGTCTTTAGTTTGATATTTTTCTTTGAAGGTTTAATACACTTGGTACATCTTTGGAGGGGATATTTAAGGAATGCATTCATAACATTTTCGCCAATTAATGAACTAAAATTAAAATTTGTATTTTTTTTGGGTATTGCAAAAAAATGGCCATAAGTGGTTACTTGTCACATTGCTTATAAGGAAGGCATTTAATCAAGCTTGCTTCAAATTTTCTAGTTTTCTAGACCCTATTTAATTGTGTGGATGATTTTATAGGTAGAGTAGGCTGGAAAGGTTTTGTTTAGCTCAACATAATGGTGTTTGATTTTACATATTCAACGTAATGGTACTTTTTTTTTTACACATTTTGTCTCTTCTAGGATATGTAAATAATAAGCTTGGGGCTTTGGGATATCAAAAGATTATAGTGTCGACCTTTGAAAAAAACATTGTTTATTACCTTAAAAAAGATTTGGGTCATAAAACCTACTTTCAATAGTCAAAATATTTTTAAAATTCTCTTTGACTATTGCTAACCCTAAGGTCGTTAATAAATGCACTAACCAATCTGAAATGTTAATCATCAATGATGAGGATACAAAGGCCTTACCTTGGGCTTTAGGCTAAAATGCAATTTTTCTTCCTCTTTCAGGATTTGTTTTCATGTTTTTACTAGTTATTCTATTGTGGGCTTTAAAGTAGATAGGCTTTGTTGGCTTTTTGGGCTCTTGGTGGCTTTAGGTTAAGGAGTAGCTCTTAGGATCATTTTATGGATTACAAAAACTCTAGGGTTGGGAAGTTTGGGATAGAATTTGCTTTACCTTTAATAAACTCAATTTGAAATAAAAATACTCAAAATTATTTGCCATCTGGAAAAAAATATTTAAAGTAATGTATTTCTATATAACTTCTTTTGCAAATTTGCAGTTAATGAAAATTTTGATTTAATAAATCACCTTGAAAATTTGAAATACATAAAACAATAAGCAAAATTTAGTTTTTAATTTAAATAATTGCTTTAAGTGGGATTCCTGTAATATCCTAGTTCAATTATTGTATTGTGTAATGTGTTGTATATGCATTTTACATAATATACTCTATTTATGGTATATTAGAGCAATCTAAGCATTTAAGTATTGTTGAGGTTATAATGGAGATCACGAATAGACTAGAGATGGTTCTGGACTCAAATGGAAATTTTTCTGAAAATTATGAAAAGCTACGAAATGAGTCTGAACGAGCTTTAAAAAGCCTCGAAATGTGCTTTGAGGATTTAGGTGACACTTTTGAATAAAATCCATGCAATTTTGGTAAATAGTATTTCTGGATGACTAGTGGATTAAAGGACAATTTGGTCTTTTTTGTATTCATAAAAAGGCAATATAGTGCTTTGACAAGAAGTTAGTGGATTAATGAGTCATTAAAAGAGAACCAATAGGAAGGTGAAATGTAGAATCCATTAAATGATTATAAAAAGCAAAACTTAAGATATTTTGCTTCATTCTTTTAACATAGCTGTCAGAGTGAATCGAGAGTACATATGAGAGTGAAAAAAGAAGAACAAAAGAGGAGAGAGAAAGGTGAGTTATGACCATTGATGAGAGAAAGGAAGGAAGAGAGAGAAAAAAAGAAAAGAATAGAGAAAGGGGAAGAGGGGTTTGGCTATGGCCATGAAGAACTAACACAAAGCAATTTTCATGCTCTTCTACTTCCAATCAAGCATCCAATAAGGTTCCATAGTCATCTAAGTGAAGAGGAAGGAGAAAATGGGTAGGTACGTTTACTAGTTTTAGTGAAAAATTGGGTTTGTTGTTTTATAGTTTAGATTTGGTTTTGATGATATGATTTACACCCTTTTGATGTAATATCAAGGTCTGATTGCATTGGAAATAAGTTGGGAGAAGAAAAATAATGAAACTTAACATATGGAGCTTTGGTTAAAACTTATTCAAATGTGAGACCTATTGTCTAAAGTGTTTTATGTTGTTATTTGATGATTTAAGATTAATGAATGGCATTAGAAAGTTAGTTTATTGATGAAAGAATGGAAGAAAAACTATAGAAATGATTGGATGAGTTTTTGGCCATGCTTAGGGTTTTCAATGTATTATGATCCAAAATTCTACTTTGATGTTTTATATTGTTCATAGCATAATTTTGAAGCTAATGAAGTAAAGAAATAAAAAAAGAATTGATTTGGAATTGGTTTTGGTTGAAATTTAGCCTAGAGTGCATGATTTTATAAAAAAATTTATTAATGAAATTCTATGGATTAAATGTGTGTATTAAAATGTCATAGAAGTGAATTTGGATTGGTTTTAAGTGTTGGAAATCAAATGTAATTGAACTGGAAAAGTTTAGTGTAAAATATGTTAAGTTTAGCCTTAAAGGTATTTTTGGTATAAAAGTATTGTTATGATATAATAACCAGTGAATGTGGTTAAGGATGGTCATTAAGTGTATTTGTAGTATAGGAACAAATAAATATAGTGTTATGTTATTAGTTAGAGAAAAATTAGTATATGGAGTATATGTGGAAAGTGATGATGTTCACTTGGTTTATGGTATATTTGGTTAGAAAATTTATTAAGAAGAATGTATTTATATAAAGTTTTTGGATTGGAAAATGAAGCCAACTAAAGGGTTTCAAAGTGGCGACACGAAAACTAGTAATTTGCAAGTGTACTTTAAATTGATTTTTACGAAAAGGTTTTTTTTTACTTTAACATGAAATGACATTTATATTGAGTTTTATGTGAGTGTTTTTCAATTGTTTTATATGAATAAATTCAATGCAAAAGAGTTGATGTCACGTGGTTTTAACTTGTGCATTCAATTGTATGATTATGAGATTGAAAGAAGTTGAAAAATTGAAACATAAGCTTTTGTAGTTTCACGATTCTGACAATCCCATAATTGGTATTGAAAATTTTATGAGTTGCTTTTTAGCTAAGAAATAGTTTAAGTTTTATGCCAAAAGTTAATGTATTAAGAAAAGTGATTTCTTGTTTTAGCCTATGGTACACCATTAGACTCATTACATGTTATTATACCAATCAGAGTATTCCAACCGTGCATGACAGTTTCTAGGGGGTGTTAGTTGCTAACAAAAGGTCATATTGTGTTTGTCAGTAGTCCAATGAGTCGCCCTTTGCACGTACAGAGTATATAAAGTGCTAGACAAAATTTGTCACAGGTAAGCGATGTAGAATCCCTTTCATGACTTGTTACGAGTAAGCAATATAGAACCAACTCTGTAACTACCAATGTATAGTGGTTAACCTATTATAGATAAGCGATGCAAGATCAGTTTCGTTACTTCATGCATAGGGTATCATGTGATTATTTTAAAACTAATTTGAGAGGCATTGTATGGTACAAATTTTAGTGGATGACTTATTTTTAGTATAAAAGTTCTCAAAAAACTTATTGCCACCATTGTTTATTGTTTAAGGAAAAAGGAAAAAGGGAACTTTTATATTATGAGCTTAATTTTGAAAAAGCATTTTGAATTAGTATCTCACCATATTTGATTATGCACGAATAAATTATTATGACTAATGATTTATCATGAGCTTTATAATTATACGAGAATATTACAGTTTTGTTGTTATGAAAAGTTCAATTTTTTTTAGTAAACTAATTATACTCACTATACTCGTTTAGCTCACCTAAAATCTTTTTCTAATCAAAATAACCTTACCCATAATGATTATGTAGTTCTATCTTTAGCAATTCATTCAACCATCATTATGCATATCGTGATCTATTCATATATATGATTTCTCAACCTCATTATATGAATCCAAATATCGAATCTTTAATTCTCATTCCTTTAATTTAACACAATATAAAAATATCAATAATTCTTAAGAAAGCTATAATGTTTCATTAAATTAAGAAATCAATTCATCATATAAATTCTAGCTAGGGTTCATCTTACCTAAATCTATGTAACAATTAATAAAATAAAGAAAACTCACGATAAATGATAAAGAAAAAAGACTAAAGAAAACATCCTCATGATTCTTGAATTTTTGAACTTCTTAATGAATTGCTTGTCTTTTTCTCCTAAGGTTGCTCTTCTCTTAATCCCGACTGCTGAGATTGGCTACTAATTCCTTTTTCAGTTTTAAAAACTAATCTCCCTCTTTTTTAGCCACCTCTCCCTTAAAAATGAGAAAACCTAATTTCTGTCCAAAATGACCCTAAAATAAGAGTATGTTAGGCCATGTGCTGCTTAAGCCATGTTTCTTAAACCTTTTACATAATAAATCACCGATGACATAGGTAAGGACACAAATCCGCATTGCTATCGTATTGATAAATACGTTATAAATAGGATGTTGCAGGTGCTTAGAGAAATATAATTCCTTCATTTTAAATGCAACCTAAATATAAGAGCTTGTTGGTACCATGTTATTTAGGTAAAAATCTCCTAAAAAACATAATAAAGGATATTAGAATATAAGGAACAACATTGTATTGTGTTGGTATCATGCTTTAAGTCCTATTAAAGTCTTCCAAAAATGTGCTAAATCGACTCAAGTCTTCTTTAATTTTTTTTTTATACCTTTCCTTTGAGGAAATAAAGTAAGACTTGACACAAAATATAAGTCATATAAAAAATTCATATTCTATTTATCATATATCAAATTCCCCCATAGTTAAGCATTTACTTATCCTTAAGTAAATCAATTTCATTTCTCGCCCAACTTAAATAAGAGGAAATTCTAGGAAAGCATTAACCAAATCAAACATATTGAGCAAGATTCTTCACTACTCATTTAATTGCAAAGGCAATTGAATTGTTAGGATATTATCTTTTTTATTAATTCATAAATCAAATAAATTCAATCTCAAGCATGTTCATACCCCTTATTGAAATAAAACAAAATGCCAAAATTTAAATAATACAAGATCATTTCGAAGCTTATTTGAAAAGTTACTTAAATCTTTTGATAGGAGAATAAACACCTGTCATGAATACTCTTAATTACTTAACTGGGTCACTATTTTAAATGACTACTAGCATAAGCCTTTAAATTTAACCTTTTCATTGGCATCAAGCCATTGAAGTGAAATTATTTAATGCTTAAGTATTCACATATTTTTTATAAGATAATGAAAATGCTCAAAAGTACTCTCATTTAATTTAATGTACATGCAAAATATGCAAAAAAATATCATCATACAAGTCAAATATCCATTCCCTAAATTAATAAAGCGTACTAAACTTAGTCATCAAAACACATGGCTATTTGCTTATTTGCTTAGCCTCTATAAATCACAAATACAATCAAACTAATAGTGGATTATCTTAATTGATATTTTAAAAATGACTCCCTATTGAGATATTTATAACAAAATTGAAAAGTATGGGGACCTATGGAATAACAATTCCCTCCCTCATACTTAAGTTATACATTATCTTCAATGCACCCACATATAAAGCAATAAAAATAAATAAATAAGGTGAGAAAAATAAAATAGAATACTGGTGCTTATCTTACATTACGTAATAAGGCAGTGTAAGTCTTACCAAAATTCCTTAATAATCATTTTTCCGTTAAATTGTTGTCCTACATAGTCATTATGTTTGAAAAACTAATGACAAAAAAAAAAGATAAGTAGAGAATGTATCAGTTCTGAGATAGGAGGTCTAATGGAGGTACATTTGGGACTTTTGCCAACAAGTCAATCTTGTCACTAATAGATACCATATCAACCAAATCCCCCTAGAGATGAATCTCTTGCAGTTAGCTCAGTCTGCCCTTGATGCTCCATCTCCTACTCCAACTCCACAATTGCATCCTCGATCTCCCTTTTATCTGTTAGCATTACATGATCCTCAAACTCATCAGTCTTTTCATTTGCTGTTGTTATCTCTATATGAGGCTCTGTATCCAGCTCAGGCTCGATATGTATAAGCTTGTATGGATGGATTAGTGGTGGAAGGATCTCAACACCCTTATTTATATCAGCCTAACTAGTTTATCTCCAATACAATGTATATATTGTTTCGCATACGCTAAAGTAGGTGGCGGGGCTGTCATTGAAGGAGATGTAGGTACACTCTCCTTCTCCTCACCTATATCATGCTCTCTCTGTCCTAAAACGTCCTCCATTACATATGGTGGTGCATCGATCATTGTAAAGTATTGACCTTATGCATTGACCCAAAGCTCAACCATTTACAGTGCTCTCAACATGTCCAGAGTGAACGAGATTGGAGTATAAACAACTTTCAACTTGCTCTCAACACCAAGGAATTCCGATCTCCTCACAAAGTGAGTAATGATTGGCCCGCTTGACGATCGCACCAAAGTTAGATCGATGTAAGTAGCTTTGGATGACCTAAATGAATGCATACCTTCTATATGTTTGAATACAATATCGCATGTAGTGCAGAAAGAACAGTTCCCAATAGGTCACCTCGCTTATGCTATCATGTCGAACATACAAAGAGTAAACAAGCAACTTGCGCACATACCCAATTAAAGAAAAGCGGAAGCTAGAAGCTTTAGACCTCGTGGGAGAGTAAGGGTGCACTAGGGCTATAAAAATCCAAAAATTTATAGTATAGGCCTCTGGGTAGTCTCAATCAACTTGAATCCTGTTGGGAGGCGTGGCATGAGCACGCTCTTTAGTATGGATACCAGTATGAAAACCGAAATGACTAACGTGATGATCAACGCCCCTTAATCAGAACTAGAGAGCGAAATCGTCATTCTAGGAAGTATTCATCTTATCTACGTAGACCGTATACATAAATTCGAACAATAGCTCCTTATACGCTAGTTCCTGATCAGTGTCAAAAAACTCAAGCGGCCCATCAATATCGGTGGTCCTCTGTACCTTATTCTTCAAGTCTAGCTCCCTCTAGAGTCCTCAATCTATCTACCGCAGCAACTCGATCTTTTTTGTCCTCAGAGACTACTATCGCTTTAGCTAAAGCTCAGTCATGAAGTGAATGTGTGGATGCTCTGGCTACTATTCACCGGTGGCATGCATGTAAGGTAGGGACAGCACGTGCCAATTGTATAGCAAAATTTACCTAACTCTGTATACCGAACTTTGTAATTATAGTAAGTGATCGGGTTCAAATCCATAAGGATTGTTCGGTTAATTTCTGTAACAAAATTAACTAATGCAAGGAAAGTGGGGGTGGTGTTGGATTTTTAGCAATTTATAAAATAAAATAAAAGTAAACTATTGAAAATAAATTAAAACAAGCAATCGAAATGATTAAAGTGTTGAATATTAGTAAGGTCTGGTTTTTAGGGTCAATCTCGGCCTAAACACGACCAAGCATATTCTATCATCCTAACGTCTTTACACTTCTTTTCGGACTACTAATATAAGACTAATACTATGTTCTGATAATCTCGGTTTTCCCTTAGATTATGTTTAATTAAGATATGATCATTAATTAAATATAACTACCGAATAACTTAGGATATGATCTCTAGATTCAATTTGACAACAACATTATGAAGTGGAAAATGATCAGTATAGGTAGTAAGCTCACACGTTCGGGTTATCTAACCTAACTTTTGTTGTTCCTAACGATTCAAAACCATTAGATGCTACTAACAAATATCAAATATAATGATTACGGATTACATTCAACATTATAGCAATAGGTTAGTAATAGAACAATCAAAATTAAGATCATTCATGCAAAATCTAATTCAAATAACAAAATCAACACAACAATCTGAAAAGAGGTTACATCGTTAATAGGATAAAATGGCTTAATCGTGACTTGACATCAATATCCCCGTTGAAGCGGCATTAGGAATTTAACCTTCCATCTCTTTCTTCAAGCTCTAAGAAGAATGGTAGTTGTCTCCTTTCTTCATCTTGGAAACTGAGGGTGAATAATGCATAAAACAACTATTGTCTTTTTTATTCCACCGAAAACCGAAAATGAATAATTAATAAAGATCAAGTATGTCCACTCTCCTTTGCAAAATCAAAGAGGATAAAGAATATCTTAGCTGTTATATTTTCTTTTCATCTTCAGTTCTCCCTAACTTTCCTAGCCTACACTTCTCTCCGTTTTTATTCAAAAGCTACATTAATACCTATAAGGTAGCTAAGTTAAAATCAAATAAAATGGGTAGGTGTCTTGCATTTTCTAGTATCCCATTCCAACTACTATTTTCTTTTATTTTCCACTTAACCTTTTTAGTCGACATATACATATACTCCCTTTCAACCGACTACACCACCTTATTGTAGCACCCCACTCCCATCTGACACATACATGTACACTCTTTGGATATTCGTGCACACGTCCCACAGAAATGGTGTGCTAACTTATTCACTTTCAATGAATCTCATGGCATCATAATTAAAACCATAAATAACACAATGTCAAAAATCCAAAATTTCTTCATTTCATTTTATAACCTTAATTTACAATGTAACATTATAGCCATCATTAGAGTTCGCCACTCTATCTACAAAATAAGTTACATACATAAGGAGTTAAAAAAATTAAAAAAAATCCTTTAGTCCTAGCTGACTGACCTCTGAGCCATATCTTCTATCCAAAAGCTGTATAAGATTTCTTCTAAGCAATCTTCAAAGCTAAGTTGTCGCTCTCTCGAACCTTAAAATGTCAACGTTATAATTTGGATGAGTTTTGAGAACTCAATTGAGTAATCATCTTCAATGGTTCACTCTTGTCATGCAACCCACAATTCATATTATCATATAATTCACATCATCTCGATTATCATCATGTAATATCACAAAACACTTTGTTCATAACTGTCACATTTCAAAATCCTTACAATTCGTCATTTTATTATGATCATATAGAACATATTCATCGATGAGCATTCACACATTTCATACAATAAAAGTCCTCAAAACATTGCAATTGCTAAATTTATTCATATCATATGTGTATACAACGTTTATGAGCACTACAAGAAAGAAGGCGTTTAGCGACAGACATTACCGACGGAATAACCAAATATTCTGTCGGTAATAACGTTACCGACGGAATTCCCCGACAGCCGGAAAACGTCGG